>PVIA01003733.1:0-159166 GCA_004024845.1 Tonatia bakeri
GAGAGAACCATGCGGTTTTTGGCAGAGCAGAGGGCTCCCGCATCTCTGTGAGGGAGAACCACGCGGCTTTCGGCAGAACAGAGGGCTCCCACAGCCCTGTGAGAGAGGACCACGCAGCTTTGCCAGAGTGGGGACCCCCGCAGCATTAGCAGGGGGAACCATCACCCAGCTTTAGCAGAGATTCCGGCAACACAGCTGATGGTGCCGAGAACCGAGAGAGGCCTACCAGCCGAGCATGGATCACGGGAAGAACCAGACACTGCTTGAGACTGGACTTCTATTTCCTTTCCTGAGATACGGTACCCCAGACTGGGCAAGGGGGAAGGAAGGACTGTGTGTGTTTGTGGGTGTTTTAAAGGGCTTTGGGATTTTGGTAAAGACATTAGGTCACTACTTTAAGTTTGTATAGCACTAAATAAACGTTTCCTTTCCTTTTCACAAATCTCTGGCATTGAGAGATATCTTTCCTTTAAGGCGGTGGACAAGACGGACCTGAGTCTCTTTCAATAAGAGTATCATCGTCCCGGGCCCCCCTTGTTTTGCTCTGTAACAACTCCGCTCCGCAGCCCCTCACTGTGCGATGGGGACGATGGTGCGCACTTGGCCAGTCTTTGTGATAACTCAGTGCGGTCAAATGTGTCAACCCCATGTGGCCAGCAGGAAGCAATTGATTCTGTAAACAGTAGGACTTTGTGAATTCTGAAAATACGAGAAATTACAGGAGTCCCGAGGAGAAAGTCTGTAACTCACCAACAAGATAGAGCATGGGAAGTGGATAGGCCAAGGTGCCAAGGAGGAAGTGACACTGAAACCCACATAATGGATGGGTAAGGCAAGGCGGTGAGAATGGGTGCGGACGGACGAGCATATACCGGCGTCTGAGGGCCAGCCGTATTCGCTGTGAGAGAAGTGAAGAATGCGTGGGAACCGCCGGGAGTCGCTGGGGGTCGCTGAGGCTGGTTTCGCAGCCTGGGCCGGTGGAGCAAACTGCCTGCTCATTCAGGCTTTCATGCAGCGAGCGCCTGCCGTGTGTTGGTTGTTACCCTGGGCCCTGTAGATTCCGCAGTGAATACAAGACACAAACCCACGTTTATGTGAAGCTTATATCCCAGGATGTGGGGGGGCTCCGCCTGCAGGGCCCACCACCCCCAGCCGCCACGGATGAGAATAAGTCTACCAAAACATGATCTGCTTGGACAGGAAAGGTGGCTGATCTCTCACAGGAGAAGGACCAAGAGCCTTTCCTCAGTGGCCTTTTATTGGGTTCCTTTACACAAGAATTCAGGTAAAGCTCATTAATCATTGCCAGGTAGTAAGGATCCAACAATAGATAACAAAGAACTCTGAGGGCCTATTTTGAGTCCGGGTCAGATAGCTAAAGAGTTGTAAAACTTTGAGGAACAAACTTACTTCTTGCTTGGACCCTTATCATTCAATTGAGAGCATTCTAAACAAAGCAGGTTTCACAGGATTTTACATATTCTTTCTTAGGCCTGATCACCGGGGAATCTGCCCTTTCCAGCACAGGGTGGCACCACCCTCTGTCATTGTTTGAGGCTTAGGTGGAGCAAGGGAAGTAAGGCAACCAAGAGTTTAGGAGATTTTCTTGCAGACAATGAGCACTCAGGTTTTGTCAAAGCCAAGGGGTAAGGGTCCATCACCCCCTTTTGCTATAGCCCCCAAAGTCCTTCCTTGGGGGCCTCCCACATGATTGTGCCTGTCTTAGGTCGTTCTCCCCTTAGGGAATCTTACCTGTCATTGGCAAACTGATCAAGCATTGGGGTCCAGGCAGAGTGGAGTAAAAGGAGCAGAAGCAGCGCTCCTGCCAGGGAGATAAACTTTTGTCTCCTTGGTGGCTTAGGGTCCCAAGGTCACTCACCCAGCCTTAGTCATAGGGGGTTATGGCTTCTGAAACCAGGCAGGGCAGTTCCCAACACCAGGAATTAAAGGCAGACATTAAGCAAATAAGTAAAAAACACAGCAGAGAAGGGAGAGAAAAAGAGGAATCAAGAAGGACTTTAAGTTTGGTCTGGGCAGCAGGAAGAGTTTGGCCGTCCCTGAGGTGGGAAGGAGAGCGGGAGCAGGTGGTAGGAGGGGACCAGGAACCCAGCGCACGACCTGGCGAGGCCTGGCGCTGGTGGGCATCTGGACTGGGGCAGCTGTGTCGGGCTGCGTCTGTTTGGGAGGTGGGGTCATTGCTTTGTTTTTTTCTTTTTTGAAAAGGGAGGGAGGGTGAGTGGAAGTTGTTAGTTATACAGTAATACATGAAAAGAGCTTCCTTAAGAAAATTATTTTGACCTTCTAAATAAGGCTAAAATCCCTTTTGCTACTCCTTCCTCTCCCTGATCCCGGTCATCCCCGCAGCAGTGACCGTTGTCGCGAGCCTGGCGTGCATGCTTTCAGGCCTTTTCTGTGCGTCTGTGTTCCCGGGTGCGTCCCGGAAACACGGGTGGCATTTGGGAGTGTTGTGTTTAACACCATGTGGTCGTAATGAATGTGTTGTTCTGTAATGTGATTTCGTAACTTGTGACTTGCCAAACCTCCCTGGACTGTACAAGGTCCATCCATGGTATTACAAATAGATGTAGATCTTTAAAAAAAAAAAACCACCTCTTTACAGTATGGTATGGACAGACTGAGGGTTATGCAGCCACCTTCCACCTGAAAGGCGTTAGCGGTTTGTACCTTCCTCCTCACGTGCCCGTGTGTGCCCTTCCGGTAGGTTCTGAGGGGTGGAATGGCTGGGTTGGAGTACATCGGAGCCATGGAGGGATTGGCTTTGTCTTGTTTTGGTGGCTGCTGCCACATGACTCCCCCAGAGTGCCTGTGCCACCTTACCCGCCAGCTGTCGCAGTTTTTTTAACAAGGGCAGCTACGGAGATCTGTGTCTTAGAGCAGTCCTGGGTGGGCTGTGGGTTGGAAGGGGCAAGCAGGAGACCGAGAGACGGTGGAACTTGTGGACCTATGTTCCGCTTTCAGAGAGGTCACAGGCTGCTTTAGGGGCTGGAAGAGACTCTTCCAACTGCCTTCTCTCCTCAACACAAACAAAACACGTCTCTCCTGCAGCCTGTGCACCTGGCTTTTCCCGTCAGCCTGCGTCTCTTCCTAGACCTCCTCACGAGCTTGAAGCCATCCCCTTTTGACAAACACACCGGTGGAGACCTTATAAAAGCACCGTTTATATCTGTGCAGACCAACTTCTCTGTCAGCATTCTTCGCCTGCCACCCGCAATGTCGCATTTGCGGACTGGTGCACAGCCGAGGCTGTGACTGTCAGTGGCCGGGTGCTTGTTCTGAGGGCGTGTCGGGGGCCCCTCTGGAGGCGGATCGGGTCCCACACCCAGCCTCTCTCCCCGAAACAGGTCAGCTCAGCCACTTCCTATGAGGGAAAAGGGGAGTTGCATCCTTACAAAGGTTATGTCATCTTGTCTTTGCATGAATTTCAGGTGGGTGTTAACTCTGTGGCATAAAACGCCTCAGGGTTGGCTCAGGGCGCCGGTCCGGGCATCTGTGAGCTCGGGTTTTGTGCCATCATGACGAGAAACTTCGTACTGTTTCTACTTGGCACCACCCTGGTCGCTGACATGTGCTGAGCGTGTGTGATACGCCAGGCAGTGGTCTAACAGGCACTTTCTGTTTATAAGATGGATGCTTTTAATCATCTTTGCCCCTTTTCTGCATTTTTATGATGAGACGTAATTTACACAACAGAAACCTCACTGTTGTGCAGTGCATAATTGAGCAGCACTTACTGCCTTCACAGTGTGGCACCACCATCGCCACTGTCTAATTCCAGAACATCTCTGTCCCCCCGATGGAACCCTTGGGCCCACCAGCAGTCCTCCCCTCTCCCTGGGGACCACTCTTCTGCTTGCTGTCTCTGCGGATTTGCCTGTTTGGGACATTTCGTATAAATGTAATCACGTAATATGTAGCCTTTTGTGTCTGGCTTCTTTCACTTAGAAAATGTTTCCAGGGGTCCTCCCTACAGTTGGGTTGTTTCCAGGTCTTGGCCATCGTGAACAGTGCCAGGGGACATCACTCCAGTTTGATGGCCGAGGAGGGTCAGCACAGGCACCATCTTCCACTCACGCGGACGGGGCAGGCTCTTGCCCAGGCGCCTGGCTCCACAGCCCAGCCCTGACCCTCTGGTTCAGCTGCTCAGCTGTTGAATGAAGACCCAGGAATCGAGGGCCATGGCAACCACAGTTCAGAATTTCACACTGGAGTCTGTGGTCTGAGAAATGTACTTTTGTTGTGGGAGAAACTCCCAGAAACTTGGTTTTTCTCACCAGTGCAGTAAAGAATTGTAGATCATTGAGTCTATTAGCGTACAAGCAGGGTTTATTGGTGGTCTGTTCTCGTGGGAGAGAACTGGCCTGGTTAAGGTGTTGGAGGGGGTGGTGAAAGGCATATGTTCAGTGCAAAGCAGGGTAAGGGCAGGGAAAGTCAGGGTGGCCGAAGGCCAGGGCTGTGAGAGCCTCGGTGCCAAGTGCACACGTGGCCTGGGCCAGGCGGCTGGAGGGCTGAGAGTGCCAAGTCGAGGCTCCTTGCTCTGAGGACTTACATAGTTGGCAGGGTGGGCACGAGGAAGTTGCATATTGGTTGACAGGTAAAGGTGGTGCCAGCTTTTCGTGCAGGCGGGGGTGGCCTGAATACCCGAAGGTGTCAGTGGGCTTCTTCCTTTGCGCATGATGGGCCCTCTCCGGCCTTTCAGGCCTTGGGATGAAAGCAGGCTTCAAAGGCTTTCTTTTCCAGGTAGTGGAGACAGCACCAACTTTCAAGGACTGCCCTCCTTCCGCGTGAGCGCGGTGTTCCCTGTGGTGCTGGAACGCCTGGCTAGAGTCCGGGACCGGCCTGGGACAGCTGAGTCAGTGGCTGAGACACGTCTCCCTCCTCCTGCTCCACTTTGCTCTCCGTCCTGCCTAGCACTTCTGGGACTTGGGTCTGCCCAGTTTGAATTCAGGGCCGCTGTGGGAAGTCCAGGCAGAGTCAGATTGCCCACGCAGTTCAAAATGCATTTATCAATGGTCTTTGGTGTGCCGAGGCCCAGTCCTGCTCCAGCAGCTCACAGTCACGGAGGAGGAACAAACTGCCTTAGGTCCCTAGGAGGCCGACTCTGGGCTGGGGATGTCTGTGCAGGAGGCTGATGGGGCAGGATTCTCAGGGACAATATCTGTGAGGCGTAGGGAAAGCGGGGTTGGGCAGAGGGGGAGTGGAGCTGCGATGCAGGGGATGGGGGCCCTTCAGAGTGGTTTCCAGCTGAGGCAAGGAGCCTGGGTCTTGGTACCCTTAGCATTAACCAATATCGGAGAGTAGGCATAACCTGGGCAAAACGGGCTTCCCAGGAAGGGACACAGCGGTAATCTGCCAGCCTCCCCCGCTCCCGGCAGCTGGGTGTGAGTGAGCAACCTGGGTCCACAGCTCAGCATCCACGACAGGCGCCTAGGCCTACTTCCACGGTGGCTTTGGTAAATACTCTGCCAGGCAGCGGTTCATGAGATCTCTCCAGGGACACAACTAAGGGAGGCTGTCGCCCAGCCTGGGAGGGGTGTGAGCAGGGAAGAAGGGGCATCTGAACAGTTTTATGAAGCCTCGGACCCCAAACCTGTACATCCAGCCACCAGCCATGAGCTGCTCCTCTTGGGTGCCTCAAAGTCTCAACACAACTGCCCAAAACCAAGCCCAGCCCTGCTTCTCCTCTGGCCTCCGCCTCTCCGGGGATGGCACAACCCACTATCCAAGGACACAGGCCAGAAACTTCAGGGTCACCCTCTGTACCTCTCCTCCCCTTTTCCAGCCCCTTACCAAGTCCTGCGCCTTCATCTGACAAATACCTCCTCCCTGCCTCCTCCCTGTTGCTGACTGACACCTCTCATCTGAACACCTGCAGCCGCCTCCTGCATGCTCCCCGGCACCTGCTCTTGGCCACCTCCAACCTCTGTTCCAGCATCCACCCTCCACCCCAGCAGCACAGGGTGGCTTCCCGTTGGTCTGAGGTTACGGGCAAAACTCCCTGCTGCAGTCCATGCGACTCGGTGGTCTGGCCTGCTCAGCCCCGTGCCATCCTCCACTCCCCTGGCCTTGGCTCCAGCCCCTCTGTCGTTTCTTGTCCCTCCCACTCTCTGCTCGCTCTCACGTGCATCCGCTTCGCTTGGGCACACTCCTCTCTCTGCCCCTAAATCAGCCTGTCTCGTAGGAGGTGCTCAGTCAACCTGAAAGAAGGAGGAAGGACGGGAGCGGGCCATGGGGGAGAGAGGGAGGTGCACAGGATCGAGGTCCCGCGTGGTCAATGAGGGGTGGGGTGAGGGAGACACTGGGGACAGTCTCCTTTGCATCCTTCATCTGTGAGGTCTCGTACGGCAAGAATTTGACTCTGCTGTGAGAGAACATTGAATGGAGGACCTCTGAGCCCCTTGGGCATGAGATTTCATTCCCCACCTAGGCTTTTCCCGCCACTCAGCACGTGTGGGTCATTGGCACAAACAGGCATTGCCCCTCCTCAGGTTTAAAGCAAGCCTGGAATGTCAAAATCCAGTCCCCTCTGGCTGTCCCCTGGGATCAACCATCAACACCTGACCACTCTCCATCCCAGCCCCCAGAGAGGCTTCCCCAGGCCACCTCGCGTTGTACTTTTGCATGCACTGTTCGCAGCCTGGGTGCTCTTCCTGTCCCTCCCCATCCGCCTAGTAAGCATCTTTACAGTACAGCACCCTGTCCCCTCTGTAGAGCCTCCAATCCCCTGTGCACTGTGTCACCACCCCCCCGTACAGGGACTTCCTCTGGATGGCACCTGCCCCGTGGCATTGGAAGGAACAGTTGTCTTTGAGTGGCCTCTGCTTTAAGTGCCTTGAGAACAGGAATTTGGTCTTCCTGCCTTCCTTTCCTTCTCTTCCTCGTTGGTCTTTCCTTTCCACAAGTACTTTGTGAGCTCCGTGTGTGCTGGGGGCTGGGAAACACAGCAGTGGGAGTCAGCACCAGCCCTGCCTTCAAGGGTCCGGTGGCCCAGTGGAGAAACCCACACAGACACTTGCAGGGAGTGAGAAGTGCTGCCTCTCCGAGGAGGCTGAGAAGGCCTGGCGCAGTCACAGGGACCCCGGGAAGGGCCACAGTTGCCCAGGAGCCAGGAGGAAACATTCTAGGCAGGGGAGACAGCAAGTGCAGCAGCCTCAGGAGGAAGGGATTTGGCATCTCTGAGAAACAGCCTGAAGGCCTATTGGGCCCAGGGGGTTTAGAGTGTGTTTGTGCTGTGTGTGTGTGTGTGTGTGTGTGTGTGTGTGTGTGTGTGTGAGTAAATAAGGCCGGACTGGACAGGGTGGTGGTGTCAGATTACATTTATCCCAGTCCCTCTCTGGCCTCATTTACCCAGCTCAGCTGCCCAACCCATAAGAGAAGCTCAGGAGATATTTGTGGAATAAATGGGAAGAGGCCCCTGAGGGGGAGGGGCGTGTCCATTCCAGTCCCTCAGCTTGTCCTGGTGATGTATACACTCTGTGGGAGGTTCATTCCCTTCGAAGGAAAAGTTTCCTAAGGCGAGTCAGGGCGTGGAGGCAGTGGAGGCAGAGATCGGAGGAGGTAACATTCTACCTAGGCCGCCTCTCTCCTCCCATCAGGCCCAGCAGCAGTTCTGTGGGACTGGGAGGCTCTGACCGGTAACAGCAGCCCTAGATCAGTTCAGCACCAGCCTGGGAGTGGGAGAGCGGGCGTGCCTCTCTTCCTCCTTAAGAGTCAGGGGCTATGTATGCTGCAGACTTGCTTCCAGAGGCCCTCAAGCCTGAGTCCCATCCCAAACTCTTAGGAAGCAGGACAGCGAGGCGAGGAGGGGTGGGGTCAGCCTCAGCTCACCTCGCCTCTCTTTAAACCCAGCTGAGATGATGCCCAGTCTGCTTGGACCCCTCCAGCAGCTTCCTGGCTGCCTGACAGAGTTTTCACCAAGGCCTCTACCTTGTGTCCCAACCCATTCTGCACCCCCAACCCCTCCTTGCTCTCCGCTCCAGCCTCGGGGCCTTTGTGCTTGCCATCCCTGCCCCCTTTGTCCAGGTTCCCACAGGGTTCTCCTCCTTCGCCTCCTTCAGTCTCCACTTGCTGGCCTGCCCCGGCCCCCTGGCTAACACGGTGCCCCCTTCTTCCCATACCCCTCATCTAGTCTCCGTAGCACTTCGTACTGTCTGACATGCTACAGATCTACACTCCCCCCCCTCAGATTTACTAATTTTTTATCACCTGCCTCCTGTCCCTGGAGTGTGAGAGTCGTGATAGCAGGGGCTTCGACGTACTCACTGTGTGTCTCCAGAACAGGTGCTCAGTGAATACTGAGGGAGTGGACTGGTTTGTAAAGCGAGGTCAGCGCTGCCCCCTGGCAGGGTGGTGTGGATGTGGAAGTCCTGGCACCAGGTTTCCCAGTGCGTGGCCTGCAGATTTCCACAGCACTGCAGATGCCGCGCAAACACATGCTATTTTAGTAGGTCCGATTTACGTCTGCTTTCTATTTACGGCAAGTGAAAGATTTTTCATTTATGGCAATAATATGCAGTTTTTTAAAGTGAACTTATTTAAGATGTTAAAAAGAGAAAATCTATATTTGCCAGCCTACAAGTTAGTTTATAATACACACTGCACAAGAAAACTTATCTGACAATCAAAAGACATGTTATTTTCTAACAGATATGAATTAAAATGATTTTTTAGATAGCTATGTAAGAAAAATTTTCTTCTTGTTTTTAAAAATTTTAAAGATTTTATTTATTTATTTTCAGACAGAGGGGAAGGGAGGGAGAAAGGGAGAGAAATATCAATGTATGGTTTCCTCTCATGCGCCCCCTACTGGGGACCTGGCCCACAACTCAGGCATGTACCCTGACTGGGAATCGAACCAGCAATCCTTTGATTCACAGGCTGGCACTCAATTCACTGAGCCATACCAGCCAGGGAGAAAAACATTTTCTAAAGTTGTTTAGAAAAACATTTTCTAAAGATATAGCATACTGCATTGTGGAGTCCAAGATAAAATCCTAGAATCCGGATCTGCATTGATATTCTACAAATCCTGAAACTAAATAAAAAATCTCAAGATATGTATTGTTAGCAGTAAAAGATGGTACCTATCAGGGTAGCATATTAATAAGTATAGGTCTAAGCCATTTGAGAAATAAAGCAAACTCTTCCTTGCCTTATATATCTGGTGTGTGCATAGCATATGATTTTTTAGTATCCTCACCTGAGCACATTTTTTTCATTGCTTTTAGAGAGAAAGAAAGGGAAATAGGCAGAGAAACATCTTTCAGTTGCCTCCTGGCACCCCAACCAGGGATCAAACCCACAACATAAGTATGTGCCCTGACTGGTGATCAAACCTGAAACCTTTCAGTTTATTGGAGTGACACTCCAACCAACGGAGCCACCCTACCAGGGTGACACAGGATTTTGCTCCTTTCTACCTGGGGCGTGAGAAACTCAGATCTTCGCTGCAGTGTTTGTGTTGTTTCGCTCCACCTCTAGGGGGTAGTATCAGCCGTTGATTTAGGCCTTGATGGCTCGGCTTCTGTTTGCTGTGTGTGCACAGGGACTGCAGACTATTTGTTGTTCCTCTTTTGGGGATGGGAGTAGATCTGATATGTCAGCAAAAGCAATAAAAAGTCAACTCAGAACTCTACTTTTTCATTCAATTAATTAGGATGCATTAAAAACTTATTACACACGAAGAACTGAATCACTGGGAGAACAGAGGAGTTGGTACTTGGGGAGGGTTTTGAAGGAAGAATAGGTTATTTTTACTATAAGATATATTCGGATCGTCTCTTATTGTGGGCATAGGGCCATTACTGAGAACATTCATTAAGGTATCATTTAGTTCTCCTAAATGCTTCCCTGAGCCCTAGGACATGGCGCAGACTTTGGATTCAGACAGCCCAGAGTGTTAGCTCTACCGCTTGCTGACAGCACTCTCTCTCTCCCCGTCTCTCACGCACACACACACACACACACAGGCAATTTAAACCGACTTGAGTGAAAAAAACACGAAACACAAATGTATTAGCTCTTGGAATTAAAAAGGCCAAGGTAATTCTGGCTTTAGGTGGTTAAACATGGATGTAGTTAAGAGGATGTAGTTTCTGCCTGGCCTGTCTCCCTCTGCCCTCAATTCTGCCCCTATGTTGAAGTGCCCCTCGGACAGATCTCTCCATGGGACATATAAGGATGTTCATAATGCTGAACCTCATCAGTTGATAAAAATGGCTTCCTTTGTGGTAGGCCTCAGCTCTAGTTGCCAGAGTCCTGGTCGCTCTCAGCTCATGTCAACTAATAATTCCAGGGGAAGAGGGATAGGGACTTGTCCAGCAGACTCAACCAATCCCTGAGGTGAGTCTGTTGGCCTGGCTTGGGGTGCATGCCCAGCCCCGAACCAGTCATGTGGCCAGCGGGACAGAATACCCGGATGGACCAGGATTCGGTCACGCGCAGGCGGAGTTATTCCCCCCGCCACCACGTGGACTGAGAGTGGAGGAGAGGTGGCTCCCACAGGAAAATTGAGGTGCTGTAACCAGAGGAAAATGCGTAGATGCTGAGCTGACAAAAACAGCAAATGGCCACTATCCACTTAGACATCTGTGGCCTGCACGCAATTTGCTTCAGCTTTCAGTGCCTCAGTTTCCTCCTCTCTAAATGGGGACAATGATTCCAGAGCGTAGCGTTTTGTTGGTGATAGTCACGATAAGGCCCACAGCGAGCATAATAAATGGTAGTTAAGGCAGCCTGAAGAGCGGGCCCCAGGAATCTGGAGCACTCGCTTGTCACTCATCAATTGTCCCTCAGTTGCACGTGACACGTTGCGGGAACAGGGGGACAGAGTAACTCAGCTATGTGGTGGTGCTCTGAACTCTGCAGGGCCACCAGACACAGTGTTCTCACAGCCTTAGTGTCAAATCACTTGAAATTATTGTTCTCCTCTGCTGGGGACACCTGCCAGGTCAGGTCTGGAGACACCGAGACACGCACAAGCCCTGGAAGCCAACACTGTGTCTCAGCCGCACGTTTGCACAGCTCAGGCTCCGGCGCCCCGTGAGCCGGCCCTGGTCAGGAGAGGTCTGGCACGCTGGCCGCAGAGGAGACGTGACTCCTGAACTGTAGGCTCTGTGCGGCTCCTTTCAGCATAACTGACCCCTGGTGTTTCTTCCCAGTTCCATGTCTTCCCCTGGGAGAGAACTGGTGACATGGCTATTGATAAAATCTGCTCTGTCTCTGGGGCCGGCGTTAGGGGTAAAGACGGTAAGAATAATGGTTATGGCAGTGAGGCTTTGCTGTCGTTACATCCAAACTCCTCAGACCCTTTGCTGTGGTTCACTAGCACCTCCTTGGCACCCGTCACTCCAGTGAAACCCAACTTCCGGCCATAATAAATGTTTCAGGCTTGTTCAGGCCCTCAAAACTTTGCCTGCCTTGATCCTTCTGCCCGGAATGCCTGTCCCTTTTCTTGTTGCCCAGAAAACATTTCAACTTTAAAATCTCAGTTCAAATATCTCCTTATTGATTTCATTCAATCAACATTCAGTGTGTGCCCACTGTGTGTTGGGGACTGGCCTAGGGGCTTAGAATATACGAGTGATTCAGCACAGACATGGTGCCTGCCTTCATGGACCTTTCATTCTAGTACAGGGGACAGACAGCCTACGGAATGAAAGACCCAGTGAATAAGGTAAAGTAGGCATCAAGTCAGTGGGGGACTGGGAGCCGGTGTGTCTGTGCACAGCTCGCGATTCTAAGTGGGGCGGCCAGGGAGGACCTCCCTGAGAAGGTCAGATCTCAGGCAGACATTGATGGAGGCAAGCAATTGGGGTATTTACCGGGAGGAAGAACGCTCCCCGCAGAGGCAGTGGCAGCTCCAGGCCCTGAGGTGGGAGTGTGCTGGGTGTGGAGGGTGCTGGAGTGGGCTGGTGGGAGGTGGCTCAGAGCCTCTGGTGCAGGCTTAGTGTGTAGGGCCTGGAGACTGGGGGGACCGTGGAGAAGAGCATGCTCCAGCTCACCTTTCCTAAAGGCCCCCTGGCTGTAGCCGGGAGAGCAGGCTGCAGGGCTGAGGGCAGCAGCAGGAGGCCCGCGAGGGGGCCTGAACCAGGGTGGTAGGCGCAGGTGGTGAGAAATGGTGTGATGTTGGATATCCGGTGGTTTTCATGTGGAGCTGACGGATCGAATGTGGAGCAGGAGAGTGAGGGAGGCTTCGCAGATGACTCCCAAGGATGGGGGCCTGGCTGCGCCCTCAAGGGGACCTTCCTAGTTCCCTCATGTGGAGATCCTTGGTGTGGGTGGTCTGAGATGCAGGCTGTGAAAGAATTCACAAAGAGAAGAGAGTGTAGAGAGAAAATTTGTATTTACTCTCCAAGAGAAGAGAGGGGCACGGTGTGGGGAGATACGCCAGCATTGAGGGGAGGGGCTTTGAGCTTTTACTGGATTATAATTGGATACAAAGGGGGGTGCTGCTGTGAGGCCCCTGGGCTGTCAGGGTGTTGTCACAGGAGGCTGCAGTTTGCTCCAAGGTTATCTTCTGCCTGTGGCTGCAGGGAGCAGTTAGTTCTGTTCTTGCTCCCCAGCAATGTCCAGTCCTGGGGACGAGCTCAGGAGAGTAAAATGGGGTCAGGTTTAACAAGGTCACAGGCCTGCTCAGCAAAGGGTGCCACAATAGCAAACGGCTCTGGCTTTACCCTTCATTCCCCTCTCTGGCTTTAAAATGGATTTATCCTCAATGACTTGGCCTAGTTTTGGTTTGGGGAAGCAGAGGCGAAGGTGTTTTCTTCTGTAACTACTTCAGGCGGGCTAGGGCTATAGAGCTGTCCTGGCCCGTGGGTCCAGCTGTGGGTCATTAAGGAGAAGAGGGTGGCACTGGACAGCGGGAAAAGCAAGAGCTGTGGCTGGAGGCCGTTTGTGGAGGGAATCTTCCAGAGCCTGGGCGCTCTGTTGAATGAAGGGTATGAGATATTTGAAGAGACATGGCCTAAAACAAGAATAAAGAACAAGGCTGCTACAGGTCCTGGGAGGGAATTAGTCAGGGAAACCAAGGCCAGACAGTGAACTTAATCTCCCAAAGAGGGTGAGGCAGAGGCGGAGGTGAATTCTGCGTGGCTGGCACCGCCTCGGTGGGTCTCCATGATTCCAAGTCAGAGGACGAGAGAAAGAAACGAAACATTAGCTTGGAAGGAATCCAAGAAAACTAGGACTCAATCAGTTTGTGGGTCACAATTGGGCATTGTGATTTCCATTGAAACACAGTTTGTCTCCCGAAAATCACCCTTGTTTTATCAAAGAGACTGCAGTAAGGCTGGTTTCAGTCCGGCCTGATTATTTGCATGAACGCAACAAGAATAGTAATCGAGTACACAGGCTCTTCAAACCTGCCTTGTGGCATTTTACTGGGGCCCTGCGGACTGAGCTTCAGTCAGCCTCTCAGGGCCAAGGACCCAAACCACATGGTTGCCATCTGGCTTTGCCTGAAATACCTGTTAGTGTAAGTGGATTCTTCAGGTTCTTGAGGTCCCCAAATGTCCTGAGGGTCCTTCCTTGCCATCTTTCAGGAAAGCAGCCTTCACTCCTCACCTGGAAAGACTGCCAGGAACCGCGTGACCAAGCGAGGCACCAGGCCGTTTCTCCAGGGGGCTCTCACTGTCTTGGAAAGTCAGTCTTAATTCCTGAAGGCTTCCTGGTGACATTCAGAGTCCAGGCCTGACTCTTTCAGTTGTGACATTCAGTCAAGGACTTGGTTAAAGAAACCACTTTTGCAAACTGCTGCTATTATAAAGAGAACAGACTCTTACCGGGTTTATGCAACAAACATATTGCCGTGAAAGTAATACTCACTCATTAAGAGTTGCCGAATTCTGGAGGGATTAGGTAAGGAGAAAATATAATGTTTCAATATTGCTTATGAGGGTATAACTTATAAATTGTTCTAGGGAAAAAAACAAGTTTTCTTATATCTGGAAAACAAAAAGATTTAAAATGAGCAATATTTGGAACAAAGTCATTAGAATAACAGTTATCTTCAGTTAATTTGGTCCCATATGACCGGTATTTTTTGTCTTGATTATGTGCCAGCGTTTCCATGAACTACTTAGATACCTGTAACTTAGAGCTAGTCAGCATCTTTTTCGTGAGCCTGTTCAAAGGTACATTTGCAAATGCATTAGAGTAAAACAGTGACTGTTTATAAATGACCAGATTTAAAATGACATGGTTGTAGATTCAATTAAAATGCAATCAGTAAAGAACTTTGCTTCTTTGTAAAATATAATGTTTCCAGATAGCAGTTTCTTGATAAGTGATAATCACTATGAAATGACGGAGAAGAACAATATGCAGCCTGTACATTAGAGAGGCAGGCCCATTTCTCCCAGGACTGAGCCGCTCCCAGGTCTCCAGGAGGAGAACACGGAGTGTTTTAGTCTGGGAGGCGGGTGAGATTTTCTCCCTCTTCGTACCCTTGTTTTCACTCAACGTGGGCTCAGTGGAGCCAGAACTGATTCCAAACGGGAGTGGAATGCAGGATGTGGGTTAGGCAGGTAAGGAACAGCGCCACCTCTTCTGGGTAATACTGGTTAAAAGTGTGGCCTGGAGGGATGGGAGTGCCACTCAGCTGGAAACAAATACAGGGGTGGGGCGAGGGGTGGGAGATGGTAGAGTGCAGCAAATGAGAATGAAAAGGTATGGTTCGGAGAAGCCTGGAATTCCAGCTGGAGGTTAAAATCCTGTCTCCTCTCAATAACTAAACCTAAGGAGGGGGTCGAGGTGGCAGCAGTACAGGTCGAGTTGGAGGACAGTATTATAGTTAGGAGACCCACTCGTGGGCCAGGCTTCCTGGCCGCCCAGGTGGTCCTGGGGCCAGGCTGTGCTGCAGTAGAAAATCAAGGCCTTGGGCTTGAGGTTGGTAAGTCCCAGAGCCTTCAGGTCCCTTTTTTTTTTAATTTTTAAGATTTTATTTATTTATTTTTAGAGAAGGGAAGGGAAGGTGAAAGAGAGGGAGAGAAGCATCAGTGTGTGGTTGCCTCTCATGCCCCTCCCACTGGGGACCTGGCCCGCACCCCAGGCATGTGCCCTGACTGGGAGTTGAACCAGATTCTGCTTCACAGGCCTGCTTAATCCACTGAGCTACACCAGCCAGGGCGCCTTCAAGTTCTTAAGTAGACAACCCCATGGGGAGTCTTTGGGCGGGGTCGACTGAGTACAGCCCATGCAGAGAACTGCACAAAAGAAAAGAGGAGGGGGTCTGGGGACGAGAGCAGCCGAGGGGCAGCGGAAGGTTTGAGGAGGCATCCCCAGCTCAAACGAATAGAGGTCTGTGGCTGGAGCTGAGCGGCTGCACACCAGGTTCTGCTTCAGAGCCAGGTGTCCCGGGGCCCCAAGGGCAGGCCGGGCCAGCAGGGAGGTGGTGAGAGGCGTCCCCTGGCCGAAGCCCTGCGAAAGTGACAGACCCCGTGCCGGGCTTATGACAGCAAGGCAAGGGGGTAAGCGCCACTTTCCACGGGATGAATCTCGTCCCGAGATTCAGAGAGACTGACTGAATGATTGCTGGCGGTGAAGATGGGCGAGGAGGAGGCGGACCTTGGAGTCCAGAAAGGAGAAGGATTAGGATTCTCTCTCCGAACCTCACAGAGGCAGGGTTAGGGGGTTAGCCTGGGTCGAGCTTTCGCTGCCCCCTGCTCCCCTGGTCACAAGTCTCAGGGTGCTGGGGAAGGGGGAGAAATGGAGAGTGTCCCCATACGGGCCACCACAATGTTAGGGTGGTCAGTGACGCGGGCTATGAAAGAATTCACAAAGAGAAGAGAGTGCAGAGAGTCAAGTTTGTATTCACTCTCCAGGAGAGGAGAGGGGCACCGTGTGGAGACACACACTAGTGCTGAGGGAGGGGCTTTGAGCTTTCATTGGATTATAATTGGATTTAAAGAGGGTGGAGGGTTGCTGTTGTGTGGCCCCTGGACTGTCGGGGCATTGTGACTCTGGGCTGCAGTTGGTTCCAAGGTTATCTTCTGCCTGTGGCTGCAGGGAGCGGTTAGTTCTGTTCTTGCTCCCCAGCAATGTCCAGTCCTGGGGACGAGCTCGGGAGAATAAAATGAAGTCAGGTTTAACAAGGTCACAGGCCTGCTCAGAAAATGGTTCCACGATAGCAAATGGCTCCGGCTTCATCCTTCCGCATTTTATACATTTTATTATAATCATTTATCTCCTGTGTTTGGTCCCTGGTAGTCTGATGAAAATCATGGATTCTCTTCCCAGAAAAATACCCCGTGCATTCAGTAGAATGGTGTTTCCAGAACTCCCAGCAGGCCGTGCTGGTGTAGGGCCCCCGGCTAGTAAGTGTTTGCAGGAGTGGATGCTCAACAGCAGGGGGTGCCATTCCTACCTCTCAGGACCAGGATGAGGCCGGAGTCCTGCCAGCAGCTCCTGACTGGTGGTTGTTGGGTACCATCTACTGGCAAATTGATATCTGAGTAAGCATGGGTCAGAGTTTTCGTTAATCCTCCTTTGCGTATGTTACAGCCCCACAGTAAGCGCTTGATAAATGTCACCTTCGAGAGGGTGGTAGATTTGGCATTTTACAAGGTTCTCACACTTTTGTGGGGTGCCTTAAGTGTTAATGCCTCCATTGGATGGCCAGAGAAGTAAAGGCTCAGGGAAGAGAAGTGTATCATGCGGGGAAGGCAGTGTCTGATGCCCCATCAGAGTTGGGGTGAGGGTTGGCCGAGGCGGTACCAAGTCTGCCTCACGACTGTCTTCACTGAGCTACTGTGGTGGAGCTAAGACTGCCACCCGGACAAGCTCCCCGGACAGTGTGCCCTCTGCTTTCCTGTGGTTCTGCCCCCCAGGGGTTTGTAATCTGACTGGGATTATAAAGGGAGAAGAAGAAAGAAAGGATCCTAAATTACTTCCACTTTTCTCCTAGTTAATTCTTAGAGCAGCCATGTGTGGGGACCCTGATTAATGTTGCCTTTTTACAGATGAGAAAACTGAGGCTCAAAGAAGATAAGAAGCAGAGAGATCAGGGTTGACTCCCAAGTCTCCAAATGCCCAGATAATTGACTATTGTTACCACATAGTCAAGTGGTAACAATTTAGCACTTAGTCGTACACTTTCCCACACTGTATTGCATATCATTTAAAACTAATTACAGGGTTTCAGAATGAGCTGAGGTGGGTGTGGATGAGAATGTCAGGGAAGGCTTCGTGGAGACTTGGGGAACTGAGCTGGGCCTTGGAGAGGATTTGGGTGGAGGCTGGAGGGGATGGAGCGGATTTCTGGAGAAAGGAATAGACTCATGAAGGCATAGGTGGGATCGAGCATGGGTGGGAGCAGGAAGGGGCTAGGGTAGAGATATTTAAATAATGGAACTCTGTAAATGTGAACATAACTAACATTCACTGAGATCTTTCTAAGTGCCAGGTGCTGTGCAGTCCACGCTCACCCCTGGAGGGCAAGAAACTCCACCCGGACAGGTGCTGCCATTACCTCCACTTCATGGGTGAGGAAACTAATGGCAGTGTAGTGAACTGGAGCCAGGCTGGACTCCAAAACATGTGTTCTTCTCAGTTCAAGTTCAGAGACATCCTGTTAGAAGTGGGTGTATTGTACATAGTGGGAATAAGAAGGACTAATCTAGGGCCTTGTTACTCAGAGTGTGGCCCAGAAGGAGCTTGTTAGAAATGCCATGCCCCACACTCCCACTCCTATGGGATCAGAGTCTGCATTTCAGCATAATTTCCAGGTGATTGGTTTGCACATTAGCATTTGAGAGGCATGGGCTGGTAAAAAGTCTGGCTGGATAAATGCTTGTGCTCTTCCAGTGTTTCTGGTGACGTCTTCCTCCTGGCAAAGGTATGTAAATGCATTCCTGGAGAGTGTGAGCGAGGGCCCGGGGCAGCCTAGCACAGCTGAGATCTCTTTGAAGTCTCATATTTCATCTAAAAATGTCATAGAATGTTTCATTCCATACTGTAATATGTCAGCGGTCATTTCAGTATTTCAAAATGGTTATGTAAATTGCCTTGGAGGAGGATCCCAGTCCCTTTAAGATGCATTGGATGGTTTTCCTTGTATCTTAAGTGGGTGATAATAACCACTGCAAGGGCTGCTCTGAAGATCAGAGGAGAAGCACGCGTGTGGGAATGCTGTCTAAAGGGCCCGCACGACGCATGTCTTGTTATTCTGGGGGTAGCAGAGCCTCCTCCCCAGACCCAGTGTCCTGCATCCAGTGCTCCTTGGGCCTCGGCCTTGGATTAGGAGTGACCTTCTGGGTTCCCCAGCCAGGGGCTCCACTTCCTTGTAGTCGGAAGGGAAGTAGGATAGAGGGGGAGAGACCCAGAAAGGTGGGATGGACTGAGACATGTTCGTCCATGTCTGCAGCCGAAGGAGGAAGGGCAGCCAGAGAGGCCCTGGGCAGAAAGCTGGAAGGAAAAGTCGCCAGTTCGGAACTGCAGAAGCTGGAGGAGGAGACCTGGGGCAGGGATGGGTGGTTGCCGCTCCCGCGGCCTGGAGGAGCAGCCCACAGGAAGAGGAAGGGAGGAGCTGTGGGTAAGGAGGCCTGCGCCCTCTTGGGTAGGGCTCTGGCAGAGCAGTGGGCCTAAAGCCAGATTCTGACAAATGAAGAAGAGAACAATGGAGAGTCTTCTCCCCTCATTCTCCCCCCACGTTAATGGTTTGGATTTTCACACAAATTGCATTTTTATTACGAATGTCTTACTTGCCATTTAAAACTTAACCCCTATAATTTGTGACTAGAACCAAAGTGGTATTGTCTCTTTAATCCATTTTTTGGCAAAAAGTTATTTGAAGAACATAGAAAGTTGCAAAACATTGTAGCATGATCCTGTTTTGCTTAAAGGAATATGTGTTTGTGTGTGTTTATGAATATGTATTATGTATATTATAAACAAAGAGAAACATTGAGGGATATATGTCAAATTATAATGGGGATTTTGTTAGTATATACATGTCACTTTAGTTTTTAAAATATTTTATTTATTTATTTTTAGAGAGACGGGAAGGGAGGGAGAAGGAGAGGGAGAGAAACATCCATGTGTGAGAGACACACTGACTAGTTGCCCCTCTCGCACACCCGCAGCTGGGCACCTGGCCTGCAATTTAGGCGCGTGCCCTGACTGGGAACTGAACCAGTGACCTTTACAGTTCACAGGCTGGCGCTCAGTCCACTGAGCCGCACCAGCCAGGGCTCTGCTGAAACTTGTAAGGTCATAACTAAATCGCCTAGATACTTTTTCAGGCATGGGTGGATCCAGGGGCTCAAATGATGTCATTAGGAATCTCTCTCCGTCTCTCAGAACTGCTGTCTTCTTTACTGACCTCATTCTCAAGCGGTTCCAGACCTGCGTCTCATCAGCTGAGCACCGCAGCGGAAGGAGAGCAGCTTTTCCCTGAGAGTGTCAGCAAAGCCCAGGGCTGGCTTTCAAGGGCCCTGCTGGGGTCATGGTTTAACCCTGGATCAGTGAATTACTGTGGCTGGGGGAAGCACTGTGTTGATTGGTTAGACCAAGGTCAAGGTCATGTGACCCAAGAGGAGAACAAAGGCACTTTCAAGGGCATCTGAGGAAACCAGTGAACTGAAGGAAAGGGCAGAATGGTTCCCCGAAGGAAATCCAGAGCTTTGTTGCTGAAAGGGCAGGTACAAAACCTAAATGTCAGCTCTAAAGGGGCCTTCACTCTCTGAGTCATGTGTTCTTGTAATGACTGAGTTGTTTACAGTAAGCACGCATTTCTCTTGCAGTGGCATGAGGAAGATGAGATCCCCTCTTAAACCACTGATTTGCGTGGCATCTGGTTATAACAATTGAGAAAAGTTAATAATGAGTGGGAGAAAAGAGTGAAGTCCAGATGTTGTTCAAGCCCTTGATTTTGCAGGGCATGGGAGGAATGAACAGTGGTGCTGGGGACTTGCCCTTCTTTCTGTGGATCATTAGTCATGTGTGTTCAAGACCCACTGGGGCATCAGACAACCTCTGGGGCTCTGGGGCTCCAGGGTGACGCGCCCAGGGAGCCAGGCCTGCGTCAAGGGCAGCTCTGCCCCTGCCTCCCGCGCTGTGCTGCTGTCTGGGCCTCAGTGAGTGCCTCCCTGCGCCCCGGTATCACACCGCTCTGTTTCTTCGTTTCAGGGTTACGCTAAGGACATGGTGACAGACTTCGATGAGAAACATGATGAGTATTTAATACTGCTTCAGCAGAGGAACCGGTAAGATGAAGCCACTCGCCGGCAGCCCTTCATGGTAGCCAGATAAACACCCTGTTTAGATTTATTAACAGCACGCAGGCTCTGGTTCCCGTAGGGATGGGATGCAGTCACCTCCACTCGGAGGCTGGGAACATCATCTGCGATGCCAGCTCCTGTGTCTCCATTCCCTGATTTAATTGCATCTTTTGATTGAGCTGTAGCTAACTGTCCCCGTGTAAGTACCGCCCCCCTCTTGCCTCCCTGTTTCTGTTCTGGGAGAAGGTGCGTTTGTCATGAAAAGCTAGGATTTGGCAGGGCCTGTGCCTTAATCACCCAAATAGCCCAGTCTGTGATCTCACAGGCTGTGCTGGTCCTTTGAAATCTGAGCTGTAATCATGCCTTGTTTTGTGAAGGTGGAGTCGTTTTACATTTGTGTTTGAAGTTGGTCCGTGTGTCATTTAAAGGTAAGTTAGTGCGGATTACTAACAACATTCCGGAATGTTGGCTCTTGACAGAGCTGGCAGTGGATGGAGTCAGTAAGCGCAGTCAGAACAGGGGTCTGGTCTGAGAGAGGCATCAGCGTCCTCAGTGCTGCGAAAATCTGCAAGGCAGCAGTGCAGTTGAGTCCAGCGTGCTCCCCTTCGGGCCTGGGGCCTTGCGGTGAGCCGGCTTTGCAAACTCACAGGCCGGGGGGCGAGGCGGTTTGGGAAGCCGGCTCAGCTGGGAGAGTGGGCACCTGGAATTTTCACATTCCAGTGCTTGGCTCGGGCCAGCTGCTTGTGGGAACATGGGCCCAGGGGTTCCTGTCCTCCGGGGTTGCCAGCGAAACTAGAAATCTGGGTTTGTGTTGTGAAACCACCTGTGTTTTAAAGTATTTATAATGAATTCAAACGCAAGCACAAAACAGATGGAAGAATGCTGCAGGCCCCTAAAGCAGACCTGAGGAGAGGGGAGGGTTGGGTGCCCATTTGGGCCTCTGTGTCACGGCATGAGCTAGGGGTCTTGCAGGCCCTATTACCCAGGGGTTGTCATCCTGAATGTGGACTCAGCTCTTCCCCGACTAGCTGAACTCCCAGTTCTTGTCACCTGGGGCCCTGGTGGCATGCTACAAGGAACAAGTTTTTATGTGCAAGATAGTCCCATGTGTTGTAGGGGTTTAGTGTTCTGTCCACTGTCCCCTGTGCTACATTCCATTAAGACCCCCAGTATCTATGACAACAGCACCGGCCCACATTTCTGAACACTCCCTGGTGAGGCCAAAGCTCCCCCGGTGGAGAACTTCTGAAGAGACAGCTCTCCAGGCCCAGCCAGAGGTGCCTCCTCTGCTGGAAGGCACTGTCCTCGGTGCCCAGCTGCTCTCTGCCCAGCTCCCTCCAACCCAGGGGAGACCTCCAGCCAGGATAGTGGAAGGCTGTGCTGACTGGCCCAGTGTGGCTTTTTTATTATCATTGATACCATGTAGCACATTGATTTTTATGCACTTCCCAGCAGGCTGGGTGGTGCCCCCAACACCTGGGTGATCATTTAATCAAATAAATGTGACTTCTCTGGGAGGAGAAGGTCGTAGGAACAATCTGCTTCCTGTTAATCGGAGGGTCAGTAAGCGCATGATCAAAGAGACACCAGCCGATACAGTGTGTAGGAGAGTATGCAGTGACGGGGTTGTGGCACAAAGGCAGTTAAAAATGTATCAAACCTGAGTTGCTGTGAAATTTGGGGGAGGTGCTGTCACCAAGAGGGAGCTGGCTGGGTGGTGGGAAGTCAGAGGGTGGAGCCAGAGAGAACCGCCCCGGTGGACACATGGGTGGAAGGGGAGCGCACCTTCCCTGCAGCACCAGCCCTGCCAGGCGCCCGCTCCCATCGTCATTTCGTCTCACCCGCACTGTGCCTGCCCGCCCGATGGGGCAGGTGCTGTTGCTGCGCCCGCCTGACAGACGAGGAGGCGGAGGCCCGGAGCAGGGGTGGTTTGCCCAAGGTCATGCAACCGGGAGTGGTGGGGCTGGGCTGCACTTTCTTAGCTCTGTTGCGTTTGACTTTGCCATAAATAATCAAGAGGAGAGAAACCTGCCAGGGCAGCCAGTTCAGTGTGGAGGGAACATGCAGGAATAAACTGCAGTTTACTGGGAAGTCGAGTGAGAGGGCCAGGAAGGAGCGCAGCCTCCGAGCTTTGCGCCGAGAGGGAGATGAGAGCAGGCTGCTGTCCAGGTTGCCTTGTGACGTGAGAAGGGGTGTGCGGTCCCGGGGCGAGTTCTCGGGGGACGCCTGCCCAGAGCACAGCTGCCCGCAAGGTGCTGGGTGACGTTGCTCTTTTATTCATTCAGTGGGACTTCACTGAATTCCTTCTCAGTGCCCGGCGCCACCACCGGTGTGAGGAGCACTGTGACGAGGGGGATTCAGACTGTCAGTGGTCCTTACTGGAAGGTACAGAAGCCAGGGTGGATGGACTCTAAGCAGCAAGGAAACTTGCTCATGGAATAAAAAGTGCTGGATGTTGTCTGGCTTTGGGCATCGTTGGACCCAGGCACTCAGACTATGTCACCGAAATCAGTCACTCTCCATCTCTTAGCCCTGTCTCCCCACGTCGGAGTCACCTCAGGCAGGTACCCTCATGGGCACCAAGGCAGCTCCTGGGAACGCCACATTTATATCCTACCTGGAGGGGAAGGGAGCACTCCTTCCCTAGCGGTTCCAGGAAAAGTGCTGACAAGGGCTCCCATTGGTCAGGCTGGGCCCCAATCATTCCTGAGCTAGTCACCCGCTTTGCCTGGTCAGGTGGTGTGGTCTGAAGGGCCACTCCTTGGCCACTCATTAACCTGGGGGTGGAATGAATCTCACCCAAACCACGCAGAGTAAGGACTGGGTTAAGTAGGGAACTATGTGGAGGAAGTAGGGAATCTATAGGGCTGTGATTGGAAGATGGGGGGTAGGTGCTGGGCAGGCAGAAAGAACAGGTGTCTACCGAGCAGCCCTTGCCCTGGAGGAACCCCTAGGCTCTGGTAAGTGAGCACCAGGCCACCTATAAGTGTGCCAGAAGGAGCAGAAAGTGACCCTGTGCTCCCAGGGAAGTTGGGAGCTGTGGTGTCCCAGTTTACGCTGCACTGACTCTCCCAGAGGGGGCCTGGTGGTTCTGGAAGATGTGCTCATGCCCGAGGGACTCACGAGAGAGCAAGCAGAGCAATCACAGCCTGAGACACGGGGAGGGACTGAAGAGCCCACGGCCAAGGGGGCCGCAGCACTCGCCTCTCGACTGTGGAGGGCGGGCAGATGCAGGAATCCAGCAGGTGTGTAATTGGCTTGTTGGAAAAGGTCTCTGAGGGAAACTTACAGGGAAGCATACTCACACGAGAGGCGAACCTGTTGCCTCCAGAGGAAACTCAGGCACCAAGAAGGAGGGGAGAAGCAGCGTCCAGTGGGAGCCCCACGGGCTGCTCTCTGAGCGGGAGCCTCAGCCTGGTCTCCACTCCATTCCCGTGACGACCCAGCGGGGGGTAGGCATTCTGGCCTCATTTCACAGGAGAGGGAACCTGGGGACTCGCCCCAGGCCTCTCACGTGGGGGAAATGGCAACGCCTCCCAGGAGGGAGATTCGTCCTCCACACTGGCCACCCCCACCCACACGGACCAGGGTGGGTGGTGACACCCTGGTGACACCATGGGCCGCCCAGGTTCTGGAAGGAATGGCCGGGTGTGGGCACCATTGCTCTCTGCTTCCCCGTGCTTCAAGGCTGGACTCCAGTGTCTGCACCTCCAGACGCCCCCAGCTGGGAGTTACTGCTCCTTCCCCGAGCCCTCCTTGCTCAGGGTGCCTGTGGTGACACCTGGTAAGGGGACAGGAAAGACCAGAATGGCGGCTGGGAGGCAGGCCCAGAGACTTGCTGACTGGAAGTTAAATGCTGGCTGCTTCCTTGGCGCCCAGGCCTTGGGCAGGCTTACCCACCTACACAACAGGCCAGTGGTGGGGCTTGAATCGTGGGGCCAGGAAGGGTTCAGCGAGACAAGGTGCTTGAGGGTCCCTAATAAGTCCACCAGCCAAGCTTGCTTTCTTCATCATCATCTTCATAATTTAATGTCAAACACGCCTTCTCCCCGAGCTGACATCCAGATAGCCGTCGAATGCCCGACACTTAGAGAACCCTCAGTTGACCGTTTGGGAAACTGAGGTCCGGAGGAGCCATGTGGCTGGTGCTTAGAGACGGGAATGTCCAGTCTGGACCCCGGTCACAGTCAGGCTCGTGAGCAGAGCACCGCCTGCTCCTTGAGCTCGGCTCAGCCCTCGCACACCTGGGCCCCGCGTGTGCTCCGACCCCCCAGCCCAGCCACAAGCGTGTCATGTTCTCCGTCACTCCCTGGTGACACTTGGTGTCGTGACAGTTCCTGGTGTCTCCACGTCCTCCTCTGTCCGCAGAAGCTCTCTGTACAGATGAGGTCGGCATGGCTGGAATAGAAACGATGACCACTCCGTGCATGAGGTGCATGGTGGCCGTATCAGGACGTGCTCCTGCGCCTTCCCTCCTTGCTAGACCTGGAGTTACTGGGGGCCGCTGGTTCCAGAAATGGGTCTCGAGAGTGTTCCTCGCTGAGTGTGCCCAGGGGTCAGTCTCCGAGGGTGGGGAGGGAGCGAGAGGGCCCCCAGGTGCTCCCCTGCTGTGAAGGGAGGCCCGTGCTGCACACAGACCAGCCCTGTGAGAGGGCAGCATGGGCTGGCCCCAGCGGCCACAGCCCCTCTTCGTCTGCGGTAGGGTGGGGCCTCCGTCTGATGTTTCCGAATCCTTCACCTACGACCACTTTTTATGCAAAGCAGGCTATCAATTTTTTTAAAAAACCACTTTTCTTTGATGCCACCTGAATGTTACTGATGTACTCAGCTGCAGCAGAGAGTTCCTTTAGCGATTCCTTTCACAGTTTGAATAATTATCTCCTCATTTATCAGCTTCATAAATCCACATTTTCATAAATTATCCTGCTTAACAGGAGGCCCACGTGGGGAGCAGCCCCAGATTCTGGGGACCTGGACACCACCGTAATGACTGCGGCAGCACTGGGAGCCAGCACGGTCTCCAGAGGAGGCCGAGGCAGGCGGTCTCTGCCCTGCCAGGTGGTCAGATTCTGAGCCCTCCTCCCACGCTGGGGCCTCCAGCGGCTCCCTGCGGGCCGTCCTCCCTCCCCTCTCCCCCGGGACTGCTGGTGCCGGTGCCGGTGCCGGTGCCGGTGCTGAGGAGGGAGCCCTGTGGCTGTGCGCTCCAGCCCGAGCGCTACTGCTGTGTTTGGAAATTGTCTCCTGGTTACTTGTGTTTTCCTTCTGTCTCATGCTGTTGCCCCACAGTCGGGCACCTCCCAGGCTTCTGAAGTTGGCGAGAGATGAGTAGTCTGTAGTGAATGTTCCTGCCGCTGTCTTTGGAAAGATGGATGTAGCAACTGCTTAGAAACAAACAAAGAAGTCACCCAAAATGCCACCACCCTACCTTAACAACTGATTGAATTTTCACATTTGTCACCTTCCATTCAGGGTCCACAAACACACTTTTTCCCAACTTTGCACTTACCACACGTGTACTGTTTTTATTCTGCCATTTTCATCCCCCCCTCCACCCACTGAACAGATCCTAAGCAACACCCATGTTTTGGCAGATTCTTTATAATTGTAGTGGCTGCGTGAGAGCCCAGCTTCTCCTTTCCTGCTGTTGGACGCGTGGGTTGCTTTCAGGGTTTCGTTATGACCGATCAGGAACAATTTGCCGGAATGTGCTTAGGGCAAGAGCAAGCACGTGGCGTTTTCTGTATTTTTATTTTACTTCTGAGAAGTTTCTGTGAGTTACCAGCAGTGTCTAAGTTTGCCAGTTTCAACATCATCTCAGTAGCTTTATAAGTTGTCTTCATTGTGGTGAAGACTCCGCAGCCAAATTGCTTAAGTTTGCATCGTAGCCCTGCCACCATACTAGCTGTGTGACCTTGGGCCAGTTACTTAACCTCTCTGTGCCTCAGTCTGCTTATCTATTAAGTGGAGATAATAAGTGCAGTTACCCCGCAGATGGTTGTGGTGATTAATGGCAATCCTCATTACTCACATTATTTCATATTTGTGAATTCACCTGCTCACTAAAGTGTATCTGTAACTCCAGAATCGGTGCCTGCAGCACTTTCACAGTCATTCACAGGCCTCTGCAGAGTGACAAAGATCTCCACTGCCTGCATGTTCTCAGCTGAGGAGTGGAAGGGACACTGCCTTCTTGTGTCAGCTCTCACACTGTAACCAGGGCCCTCTCTGTGCTGTACTTAGGGCCATGTTTCCACATTCTCGTGCTTTTCATTGGTGATCCTGCTGTTTAAACGGGCCGCAGGCATAGCGCTGAAGTGTTCTCTAGTGCTGCTAGTATGAGAAGGCTGTGGTGTTTCTTACAGGGAAAATGCACGGTTTAGGTGAGCTTCCTTCGGGAGTGAGTCAGACTGCTGCTGGCTGCGAGTTCAGTGGAAATGAATAAACTCTACTAAACAAGGGGGCTTTCTGCAGAAACACACATGGAGCAAGCTTGTGTTTCGGTCAGTTGGGGAGAACATTGTGACCAGAGGCTCACAGGAACCAAATCCTGTATTTTCCCCTAGGAGCTGTGGTTCACTGATCACTAATTCAGTGTTTGCAGCAACTTTGTACAATGTAACTACCAAGAATAGTGCGACTTGAGTGTTGATAGAAAGCGTTTAGGACAGAGTTTGGCATGTGGCGCACACCCCATGTGTCACAGGTGGCAAACACGGCCCGGCACCTTGTTTCCACCCGGCGGCAGCACCGAGCTCTCGCTTAACTGTTGAGGAGCAGTTACACTTACACAGTCCTAAAATTACACTCGGCCCTTTGAAGGCAGCGTGAGGCCGATGTGTTCCCCGGTGAAAATGAGTCTGACACCCCTGCTCTGTGCAATTTCTGTTCTGTTCTGAAATGCACACTCTGCCAGTGTGGCGGGAGGCAGTCCCTGAGGAGGGAGGACGCATTCCTGTGGCCACGGCGGTTGTCTGTGCTTCATCCTGCGTGTGAGCAAGTCTGGCTGTGTGGGGTGCACACAGGGGTTTGTGATGATGCCAGCGGGGTTGGTGTCGGATGGGAGCAGCTCTCTAGGGGCGGAGAGGACGCTGCACGCCATTCCTGGCAGTGCGAGAGTGGGGACGGGACCCCGCCCGAGTGTGAGGCGGGGCTTTTGGGGAAGCGGAGCTGGACCCCCAGCCATGCTCAGGCCCAGACCCTTTAGTGTGAGGGTGTGACAATCACACTATTAATCCTAACAGAACCTGTGCATCTGAACAGGAAATGATGGCACTTGAGCTGACAGGCTGAGTGAGAGCACCTTTATTTACTGAAGTAAAAACTCAGTCTGCCGGCCTACCGGGGGTGCCTGATCTGCCAGCTTGCTACGTGAACTCTCTCTCACAAAGGCGCAGCCCCCAGACCATTTGCTTCTGCGCCAAACCGAGTGCCACAGCAAGTGGGGACTAACGGCACTGGGATGTGCCGCAGAGCCAGGCCCAGGCCTGCTTTCCGTTTTGGCCACTGTGGGGCCAGCGTGCGCGCCGTTGTGCTCTGCTAATGTGCGGCTGAGCCTTAGAATTAAATCAGGAACAGCCCTCCAGGACTTGAAACAGCCTTCTCCTCGCTGTTGCCCTGTGTGTGACGGGCTGCCTAGGGGCTGTGTATGCCAGCGGGGCCACCACCCAGAGCTGCAGGTCTGCCCCCGTGCGGGGTGGGCGGTGGCCCAGCTCAGAGGGTGAAGATCAGGTGATCACTTCTCTTGCAGAATACTGAAGCATCTGCAGACCAAGGACCCCGTGCAGCTGAGGCTGGAGCACCTGGAGCAGGGCTTCTCCGTCTACGTCAATGGGGCCAATTCCGAAGTGAAGACATCGCCACGGAAAGCCGTCCATTCCGACTTCTCCAGAAGTGCCTCACAGGCCGAGGGGACGCAGGGTGAGCGCGGGCCCTTCCTGGCTAAGCGGCAGTTCGGTTAACTGAGTAGGAACCGTGTAGCCACATCCTGTGCACGTAAACGCATCAGCACACAGCTAGGTAACCTCTGCAAGCTAACAATACCCACTTGGCCGGAAAGAGAGAGCACGTGGGTGAGAGAGAGAAATCCTTGTTTTGTGTCTTTTAAAACAAGTCTTGGCCTCTACTGCCCCAGGGCAAAGGTCAGAGCAGCAAATTCCTGGCTTTTACATTTCCTGGGTCTCCAGTGCCTTAATTTGAGGAAATGTCTGGGATTATTTTGATTATGCCTGATTTTCGCTTGATATGTCTTGTTTTCAGTACCTACCTAATCACTGTTTTGATTCCACTGTTCATTTCTGAATTTAGTTACTCCACATTCTGCCTACTTTAAGTGGTTTTTACGTGTCCTGTAATAATAGCACAGAAAGTCTGGAGTGGAACAGAAAGCACCCAGCCCAGTGGCAGGCCCCGCGCAGTTACCAAAAGTGATCTGGTGGCTGAGTGAACGCGGTGGCCGAGTGTGTGGAGGCAGGTCCCCACTGGCCGTGCTGCTCTGGGGAAGCCGTCCTGTCTCTCTCTCTGTGCCTTTGTTTCTTCCTTTTCAAAATGCAGCTGATGAGGGCGCCTGTTCTTGGGGTGCCGAGTGCCCCTGAAAGCAAGCGGCTTTGCCTGAGAGACCAGCGTGCCGTGAGTTGTAGGAAGATGAGTGGGAATGAGGCAGCTGTGTTTGAACCCTGTTTTGCCACTTTCTGGCTCTGAGACCCCTGGCAAATGGGTCGTCTCTGACCTCAGCTGCTTCTTCTGTAAGACGGGAATCATTATGCCCACCTTGCAGGCTTGCCAGGAAGATTAAATGGCATAAGAAATGTAAAGTTTCCCCGCACACAATAATCTTAATTTGTGTTCTTACCACAGGTATGGTAAAATCCCAGGCCATTAAGAGGCATTGAAAGTCAAAACAACAGGGGGATAAAAGGAGAAAGTGATGGTCCAAAACCTTCCCCGGGAGAGTCGCCTTGGTTCCGCTGGGAGTTTAGCAGGAGCTTCCTAGCCCCCAGGGCCAAGAGGAAAGGGGTGGCGCTCCCAGCTTTCCTTCTGGGGGAACCCTGGCCCAGCTGCCACTTAGGAGGGGTGGGCCTTTCTGAGTGCGGACTCCAGGGAGGGACAGACAACAGGAGACTCTGAGCCTGGGCCACCAGCAGGAGAGTCGCTCATTGAGCACAAGTCTGCCCCTCTTTCTTCTGTCACACAAACGCTGGCCTTGGTGCACATGGTCCTGTGCCCTGGAGACTGCTCCTTTTGTGTGCCGCCCCGCTCCGTTTGGCCGCACGTTGCTGTAGATGCCACTGTCATTCCGGTTCTGCTGGGCGCGTAGCTTGTTTCTAATGCTCTGTTGCTGCAAATGGTGCCCCAGTGAGTAGCTTCCCGTACGGAGTTGGGCGTCCTGCTGTGCGCTCAAATGTAAGTTACGAAACTGCCGTCAGTGTGAGCTCGTCATTCATCGGTGCCTCACCGAGTCTCCTCCCTCGTCTCTGGTGCAGATGGTGGCCGGAGGACCCTGTTTCGAGAAGCTGAGGAAGCTTTACGACGCAGTTCACGCACAGCCCCCAGCAAAGTCCAGCGCCGCGGATGGCACCAGGTCTGGAAACGCGGGCAGAGTCGAGACCGTGGCCCCATCTCACACTCCAGAATGAGGAGTGGGGTTATTGCGGGGACAGAAACGTAGTCAGGGCGTCTGGGATCTCGTGGGCGGGGGGTGTGGCGGGGCGCTGCAGCTGTGTCTGCTCTGCGTGTGGCTCTGGCCCCTGCAGAACGGAGGAGCCGTGGGATCCTCCAGCCTCTCTCCGCCTGGTCTTCTCTTCTGGAGTGTCACAGGCCAGACTCACAGCCCTTTCGTGGTGATGCATTCATGGAGCTGTTTTTTATTGAGTACCTGCCATGTGCCAGGCACAGTCTTAGATGCCAGGGATGTGGTGGGTGAATAAGGCAGCACCTGCGCCCCTGCCCTGAGATGCAGCTCTGGTTGCTGCTGAGGCTGCCGCAGCCGGCATCTTGAATTTTTGAGCCCCTACTGGGTGCCGGGCATGGGCTCAGCTCCTGTGTGCCCCTTCCCTTTGCCCTTATAGCAGACTACAGGGTATTTCCAATGTCCTTCCTCTTTCAAAGGAGCTGAGGAGACAAATGCTCAGTAAAGTTAAGTGAGCTTTCCAAGGTCAACTGCCAAGAAGTGGCAGGAGCAAGACTTGAACCCAGATCTTTAGGAGCTCCAGTGGTGCAGTCGGTTAGCGCGCAGTACTTACACAAACCCAGGTCTTTGGCCCCGAGCTCGGCGTTCCTCCACAGATAGTCCGTGTACCTCACCTGGCAGGTACTCGTGCCTCACCAGGGACCTGTGTGTCACAACCCGCCTGCACGTCCAAACTGTCTGGAAGGTTTTTAAGATACTGATGCTCAGGCTCCACCCCCAAGATTCTGACTCATTTGGTCTGAGGTGAGGCTTAAGTGGTGGTGTGCATACTTTTTAGTCTGTGCGCACCGAGGCAGGAACGTGCTGCTTGTACCACTGTGCACTGCACCATGTGTGGGGGTCTGCAAGTAAATGCTTACAGATACTTTATCCGGCCAACTTTGTGATAATGCTGTAGGTCTGTACATATCTTCCTTGTGCCGCTGAAGAAATTGAGGCCCAGAGAGGTGAGGTCACTTGCTCAGAGTCACACAGCTACCAAGGAAGAAGGGTAGGCTGAGGTTTCAGCCTTGGACCTGTGACTCCAAGTCCAGTGGCCCCCCACTTCTCCACAGAGACATTCGTGGGTATCTGATTGCATGGGGAAGGGTGCTCCTGCCAGCCAGCTCCAGTGCCAGCAAGCAAGGCCTGTGGGGCTCCGAGCCTGGAGACCTCCTCTGTTCCCAGCAATGCATGTTAATTTCTCATTAATGAGGCCATTCTCCACTTCTCCCTTCAGACCATCCTTCGAGCTGTTCTGAGTGCCTTCTGTTATCTGGAGCCATACTTGCTTCTCAGACTGTGACTTAACGGCTGCCCCAGAATCTGTGCAATTTAAGACTTGGCCCAAGATTGATTAGCATCCATCCCCAGTCTCTCCCTGTGGTCCCACACATCACAGGGCCTAATCATGGCAAAATTCCTGGCTTCCTGATGCCATGAATGCTGTGATTGTCCTTCTGCGCTGTACCGGTCAGTGGCCAGCCAGCGCCTAACAATTGACAGCACTCAGGCCATTTTCATCCGGAATGAATGTAATGTAGGGAATCTGGTGCTTTCCAAGTCCTCGAGCTGGTGGAGGATGGGCCCTGAGCCAGACCCCCAGGGATGGCTCCAGTGTCTTCGCAGGGGCCTGCCAGAAAAGCTGCTGCCTGGGACACAGGGAAGGTGGGGGGCAGCATCAGGAATGAAGAGGCTGCTGCCACACGGTTGGCCTCAGAGTGACGCTGCTTGCTAGGGCAGCTCTGTGACGAAAGACCCTGCCTAGCCAAGGTGGGACATTGCTGAAAAACCCATTCCTTCCACCTCTGTGCGGAGCACAGAGGCAGCCTCCAGCTCACTCTGCTTTCCCTGCCTCTCTGGTGGGCTTGCCTAAGTCGCATCTGGAGCCCCAGCTGAAAGGGAGTGTGGGGAAGTGTGGTGTCCGGCTTTCTGGCCTCCACTGAACAGGAAGGCGTGTTAGAAGGACAGTGGAATGGCTACTGGGGGTCATCCCGCCCCCACCATTTCCGACCAGATCAACTGCCCCGCCCTCACGTGGTCCTCCGGCCCAGCCCTCAGAGATCTAGACTGACCGGGGAGCCTTCAGTAGTGATGAGCGGACTAGAAGTTGCATCAGGAAAGAAATCATTAATGGAGCAAACATTTATTGCCATGGGCCAGGCCCTGGGCGAGGCTTTGGGGTTAAAAACAAACATTCGGATAAGGCCCTGTTCCTGCCCCGGAAGACCCGGCTGTGTGGGCGCGGGGACCGCTGACCTGGGAGGAAGCTGGGACCACCGTCTGCCCCCATGCAGAGCACCAGCCTGGTGGGTCCGGAGTGAACGAGCCTGTGGCCCAAACTTGCCCCCAGATAATGCTTTTTGAACCCACGCAGTTTAAAAAAAGACTTAGCCACTTGCTAGCATTTAAATTCAAAAGATTTTATATACTTTTTAAGAAGCCATTACTGCTTCTCTAGAAAAATGGAAAGATCTGGCCCCCAGGCTGGGCTGCCCTCCCCTCAGGCAGCCACTAGAGGGAGCCCAGAAGCAGTCTCCTTGGTTAGGGCACAAGCCCACCTGTTTGCTGCGGTCCCCACCTCTCCCATGTGTCCCGGAGCTTAGGCCCAGTGGCACTTGTAGTGTGTTACTGCTCTGCTGCTGTTTCTCATACACCTTTCCATTTCCCATCTGGTTCTTGGGGACGTTTCGCCCTGCGATGTCCCACTGCGAATAGAAGGGAAAGGGCTTTGGCCTCACACAAACTCCTTACTAGCTGTGTGCCCTGGAGCTGCAGTGTGACCTCTCTGAGCTTTGGCTCATCATCAATAACCCCTTCCAGGCCTTCTGGGAAGGATGTGTTCACAGGGTGTCAGGGGTGGTCCATCAGCGGGGGCCTTCTGCTCCTGCTTCAGGGAGGATCATGTGGCAACAGGTGACAGGCAAGTCCAGAGAAGTGGTCAGGGGCACAGATTCGGGCAAGATGCCCAGGTTTAAAGCCTCAGCTGCACCACTTACTAGGTATATGCTCCTATACGAGCTGCTAAGCCTCTCAGTGTCCATTTTTTCAAGTGACACTGGTGTCTGTCACATAGGGTAGGTAATGAGGATTGAACGAGCCGATGTTTGACGAGGGTTTCAAGCAGCGCCCAGCAGCGCAGAGGGAGCCGTCAGTAAACACACAGCTGTGTGATCAGTGCAGGAGCAGATGCCGAGGGCGGTCTGCCTGCAGACATCAGGGCTCTTTACTCTTCACCCAATTCAGTCCTCTGCTCGTCCTGCGGCCGTGCATGGAGCATCTGCTGAAGTCTGGGGCCGTGCGTGCTGTGGTCAGTGCAGTGAGTGCAGCAGGCCAAGGACCAAAAGCAAGCAAAGAAACAAACATGGAAGACAGGAAAGAGTAGCATGAGGTGGACAGTGTCTGCGGAAAGAGTTGCTCTAGAGGGGGTGGGCCAAAGGCTTCCCCTGGGGCCTCATCTGGGCAGACCCCTGCAGATGAGATGGAGCCCCTCCCGGGAGGCCTGGGGCGAGAGCCTCCCAGTGAAGGGACCAGCGAGGGCCACAGGAAGTAGTCAGGCCAGAAGGGGGCCGGGCTGGCCTGTGCGCAGAGGTGGAGAGGGCGGGTGCGAGGGTTTGGGGGTCACGGGTGGAGGGACTGGATCACACTGTGCCTGGGAGATCCTGGAAAGAGTTTGGATTTTATTTTAAATGTGAGGAGTTCCCCGGAGGGTTTTCGATAGGAGAGTGACATGTTTGGGCTGGTGTTGTAGAAAAGTCTGCAGCTGCTAGGAGTAGAAGGGCTGCTGATAGGGCCAGGTGGCTGCAGAGGACCAGGCGGGAAGATTTGAAACAGGGCTTTCTGTGAACGCAATTCAGCCTCTTTTTTTTTTTTTACTAGCCTTCCCCAGTCTCCACCTTGCACCCCTGCACTTACCCCCAGCTTTCGCTGTCACTTCAGCTTTCCTGACCCATCAGGCCTTCTCTATGTCAGCTTCTCACTCCCTCAGTACTTGTCTGTTGTCATTTTCCAAGGGAGAGACCCTCTGATTCTCTTAGCCCACCTCTGTCACTTGGGTCACGGCCCGGACTCTGGGTGGGCCTGGACAGGGTGCCACTACTGCCTGGGCCGGCTGGGACTGGAGGTGGGGGCCAGGTCTGACGACCCACAGCCTGCCCGCCCTGGAGCTGTTCGCTGAGCCGGCCTGGCTCTCAGCTCCACTGAGGGGGCTGTGCACAAGATGGCAAACGGACCCCGTGTGCCAACTGCACTGTTATTGTCCTGAGGAAGAGACACTGGGTTGCAGTTTCCTTTGGCTACAAGTAGTAGAGTTATGAAGCAAGTTTCTCCATAATCGAAAGTACTTAGGGACGGATCATGGGTGTGTGTAGGGTAGAGATGAAGGCAGCCTCTCTGCCCTTTGGAATGGGCTCCACTCTCCTTGGAGGCAGCCAGGGCGAGGCAGAGTGGTCAGGGTGGCAAAGTCCCCACTGGCCAGTTCTCTGAAGCTGCCCTATCAGGAGAGGGGTCACAGCCCTGCCCCTGTCCTTTGGTTACTCCTGTGCCCAGCAGGAGGGACAGCTGGGGCCAGTCATCTTGTGCATTTACAGCCACCGGGTCGGCAGAGGCACAGGGGTCCCAGCACACAGGGAGCCCTGCGGCCCGTCCACTCTCTGCTGCCCTGTCTCCCCCTGTCCCCCCCCCCCCCTTGCATCCCTGCACTCTCCAACCTGTGCTCTTGCCATTTTTTCTCCAGGTCTCTCCTGAACTCTCTTGAGTCACACAGCCCCTTCCCACTGACCAAGCCCAGTCCCTTTGGCTCTTCCAGCACAGTAGACTTTCCTTCTTAGGGTCTTGCCAGCAACTAGGGAGCCCTTTGGGTAGAGCTGCCCTTGATGGGAGGGGCTGCCTCAGGCTCAGCGGCCTGAGGATGCCTGGGTTACGAAGTCACAGTCAGCTGAACACTGGCTGACCAGCTGCACCGGTGAGACATTTCTCGGCACTCTGCAGTTCTGGGGGATCCAGGGAGGTGGATGGCATTGCTTTTTTGGGCTTCTGAGCTGCCACCTGCACTGTGGCATGTCTCGTGGTGATAAATGGGCTCTGGTTGGTGCTGTCCTCCCTGCCCCCCATCCCGCCATGTCTTGGCCTTAGATCTTTCTGCTGCTATCCTCGGATTAAGATTTATGGCTTCCTCGGCCTTGTAATACGTGGGTGGACAGTGGCCTAATCAACAGAGCCGTCGTTTACCAAAAGCTGTCAGATTTGATGAAAGTCATCAGCTCTTAGCGTTAAATTGGTAGTGAAGGGATTGGCCTTCCAGCAATTTACTGTGGGGTGGGCTTTCCTTAAAGGCCCGAGAAGCAAGTTCATTACAATTATTACAGCAAAGGCTTTGCTCTTGCTCCACTGTTGTATCTGGTTTCCTGCTGTGGGCCAGGCAGCTTAAGCACCCCCCGCCCCCCCCCCGAAAGCTCACAAGTATAAACAGGTGAAGCATGGGGCTCCCTTCCCTTTATTTTCCTCCTCCTGAGTTTTGCAAACCCCTGCAGTGAGGACAATAAATGGAACAATCCATGAAGCTTCGGCCTTTACGATGACCTTGCATGATCCAGAGTGTCGAGCACTATTGTTTGTGAGAGATCAGACAAATCCGGGAAGAACAAATCAGATGAGGTAGATTTACTGCCAGCCCCAAACCTGCCTTTGCTGGTGTCTTTGGAACTCTCCTGCCTCTAGAGGGAGCCATTCACATGTCACACGACCTGCACAGCCTGGCAGGGCAGCCCAGCCCTGATCTTTTTTCTTCTCTAGCTGACAGCTTGAATGCGCACCTCTGAGAACAGTCTGCTGAGAGAAGGGCAGCAGATGCACACAGGTGCTCCGAGCAGGACGCCGCCCTGGGTGTGGCTGAGTGTGAAAGGAGCTGACCTTGGGCTGGCAAACTGGAACACGGGTGTTTGGATGTCGGGGCTTTTCAGTTCTGCCCTGGTCTGTGGCTGATACTGCAGAGGTCTCCCCAAGTCTGGGCACTGCAAGTGGGCGGGAGAGAGCAGCTGCTTAGAAACACCCACTTGGGGTAGAGTGGTGTGCCAGGCAGGGAGCCCACCAGGAGCTTGGGCATCATCCTTGCGAGGGTGTGAAGGTGGGAGGCAGGGAGGGAGCTGGCATGCCTGGGGGCTGGGCTGGAACCTGCCAGCTGGGTGCTGTCTGTGGGGAGGTGGGCATCATTGTGTGGGCAGGGCTGCTCCTCCTCCTCCTCCCACTGCTGGCAGAGGCGCCTCCCTGGAGCTGCGGCGGGGGAGCCTGCCAGATGGAGGGACAGTTTACTCCCTCCTCTGGTACTCCCTCAGCATTTAGAAACTCTTTCTGGATCATATTAATTTTATCACATGTTGCTTCATAAATGCCTTCTTCCATTGTGTGTGCTGTGTAAAATCCTTGATAGGCCAGGGCATTGGTTTAAATTTTTTTTATATCTTGACATGTATGCAGTCAATACTCAGTGAGGATTTGCTGATTAAGTGCCTTCATGCCTACTGCAAATCTGTCTCCTGACGACTCAGTAAGGTGAGCAGGTATGCTAAGCTCCTGGGAAGGGAGAAGGATAAGCTGGGGAAAGGGAGAATGGGAAAGCTGCAGAAGAGAGAATGGCACAGGAGTGCTCCTCCTTGAATGCTGGAGCTCTTTCTAACGTTTATGATTCAGATCAGACCAACAGAGAAGCATGAATTCCAACTCTCTTACTTGCCAGTGAGTTCTCCCCCATTCAGGCATGGCTGGATCCAGGTGCTCAGACAATGCAGCAGGCTCTCCCCATCCCCCAACTCTGCTTTTCCCCATGTTTCTCTGTGTGGTGACAAGATGGCCAGCAGCAGCTCCCAGCTTACGTCCTGTCTCCTGCTATTGCATGACTCTAACTCCCTTGCACCAGTTACCCATTCACCGTGGGCCAGAGGGGTCTAATACTCAGATTGGCCAGGCCTGGGTCATGTGCCCATCTAGCCCTGCTCTCTGTTTCACATGAACACTTGGATTAGGGTTTTGGAAGGCAGGACTTACCAAAAGGAAATGAGGGTGCTTTTTTTTAATCCTCACCTGAGGACATGCTTATTGATTTTATTTTATTGATTTTTTAAGTATATTTTATTGGTTATCCTTTTACAGTTGTCCTATTCTTTTTTCTCCCCTTTATTCCCCTCCACCCTGTACCCGACCTCCCTCCAGCATTCCTCCTCCTTTGTTCATGTCCATAGTTGTACATATAAGTTCTTTGACTTCTCTATTTCCTATACTATTCTTAACCTCCCCCTGTCTATTTTATACCTACCAGTTATGCTTCTTATTCCCTTTATGTTTTCCCCCATTCTCCCCGTTCCCCCTCCTCACTGATAACTCTCCATGTGATCTCTGTTTCTGTGATTCTGTTCCTGTTCTAGTTGTTCGCTTAGTTTGTTTTTGTTTTTGTTTAGGTTCAATTGTTGATATTTGTGAGTTTGTTGTCATTTTACTGTTCGTAGTTTTGATCTTCTTTTTTTTTCTTAGATAAGTCCCTTTAACATTTCATATAATAAGGGTTTGGTGATGATCAACTCCTTTAAACTGGACCTTATCTGAGAAGCACTTTATATGCCCTTCCATTCTAAATGATAGCTTTGCTGGATAGAGTAATCTTGGGTGTAGGTCCTTGCCTTTCAGGACTTGGAATACTTCTTTTCAGCCCCTTCTTGCCTGCAAGGTTTCTTTTGAGAATTTAGCTGACAGTCTTATGGGAACTCCTTTGTAGGTAACTCTCTCCTTATCTCTTGCTGCTTTTAAGATTCTCTCCTTATCTTTAATCTTGGGTAATGTAATTATGATGTGTCTTGGTGTGTGCTTCCTTGGGTCCAACTTTTTTGGGATTTTCTGAGCTTCCTGGGCTTCCTGGAAGTCTATTTCCTTTGCCAGATGGGGGAAGTTCTCCTTCATTATTTTTTTAAATAAGTTTTCCATTTCTTGCTCTTCCTCTTCTCCTTCTGGCACCACTATGATTCAGATGTTGGAATGTTTATTGTTGCCCCAGAGGTTCTGAAACCTCTCCTCATTTTTTTGAATTCTTGTTTCTTCATTCTGTTCTGGTTGAATGTTTATTTCTTCCTTTTGTTCCAAATCGTTGATTTCAGTCCCAGTTTCCTTCCCTTCACTGATGGTTCCCTGTATATTTTGCTTTATTTCACTTTGTATAGCCTTCACTACTTACTTTATTTTGTGGCCACACTCAATCATTTCTGTGCATATCCTGATTACCAGGTTTTAAACCCTGGGTCTGATAGGTCAGCTGTCTCCTCATCGCTTAGTTTTTTTTTTTTAAAGATTTTATTTATTTTTAGAGAGGGAAGGGAGGGAGGGGGAGAGAGAGAGAAACATCAATGTGCGGTTGCTGGGAGACATGGTCTGCAACCTAGGCATGTGCCCTGACTAGGAATCGAACCTGCAATGCCTGGTTCTCAGCCCGCGCTCAATCCACTGAGCTACACCAGCCAGGGCGCTTAGTTTTTTTTTCTGGAGTTTTGATCTGTCCTTTCATTAGGGCCATATTTCTTTGTCTTGGTGCACCAGGTATGTTGTAAGGGGCAGAGCCTTAGGTGTTCCCCAGGGTGGGGCAACCCATGTCACTGCATTGTGGTGCTGTATGTGCGGGAGGGCCCAGAAGGGAACAGCACCAGTTGCTTGGCTCTCGCGCCCTGCTTCCAAGAGACTGGTAGTTTCTACCACTGCCACAACCCCTACAGATTTTTACAGCCAGAGGTTCTGAGGCCTTATCTTGGCCAAGCTAGAACCCTGGGTTGCACAGTCTGTCTTACTCTGCAGTTGTTTCTCACAGTTCATCTGCACACAAATGCGGGACTGCCTTGGGGCCAGCCGCTGCAGCTGCTGCCTGGCCCGCTGGGTCAGCCAGCCACTGGCTTGCCTGTGTCCTCTCTGCCCTGGCTGCCCATCTCCAGTCTGAATGACTGTTTCTTTTTTAACTCCTTGGTTGTTGGATTTCCATGCAGTTCAATTTGCTGGCAGTTCTGGTTGTTTTTTGTTTTTAAATTGGTATTTCCTTCTTTTGTTGTGCAAGGAGGCACAGTGTGTCTGCCTATGCCTCCATCTTGGCCAGAACTCCCCACATATTGACTTTAGAGAGAGAAGAAGGGAGGGAGAGAGAGGGACAGAAACATTGATGCGAGAGAAACATTGATTTTTTGCCTCTCATATGCACCCCAACCAGGGACCAAACTTGCAACCTAGGCACATGCCTTAACCGGGAATCAAACCTGTGACCTTTCAGTTTATGGGATGATGCTGCCACCAACTGAGCCACACTGGTCAGGGCAGTGTGCTTTTATCAGAAGACAGGGGAACACACTCTGGACAGGTGGAAACAACAGCACCTACCACAGAACCACCTAGATGTTATGCTACATAAACTTTAACGTGCATAAAAATCACCTAGGGTCCTGTTAAAATGCAGATTCTGGTCCCCAACTTGGAGATGGGGCTTGAGCTTCTGCATTTCTCAGAAATCCTTCAGGGAAAGCCTGAGCTGATGCTTCAGAGATGGCACATGGAGTAGTGAGGCCCTTGTTCAGACCCTCCCTCTCTAGGTGGAGGAACAGCAGTCCACAGAGGGCCTGGCTTCCAGGCCTGGGCCCCTTGCCCAGTGAGGCTCCCTCCATGCCGCTTCCCACTCCCTTCTCTCTTGTACCGGCTTTAGCATCTGGGCACCTACTGAGTGGTTCCTGGGAAGGAGTGATGAGCACACTCTCCTTGAAGATATCATGGAACATCCATGTCTGTGATGAAATTCAGAGCTTTTACAGCTTCATCCTGGCCCTAGGCAGGACAGCCCCCAGGGTCCCCTGGCCTGGAAGCCCCGGGTGTTTGCATCCTGGGTGTTGCTGCCCTCCGTGGGCCCCACCGCTGACGGGAACAAATGCTCTGGAGTGCACTGACAGAGCCTGGGAGGCAGCGCGGCCGCACTTGGAGCCCGAGCCCAAGGCAGCGGGGCTGAGGTCATGAGGAAGGCGGAGTGGAGCGTGTGGCTCCAGAAATAGCGGGGCGCACTGCCAAGTGAGGGATCTCTGGAGGAGGAAAATGTCCTGTGGCAACTTGCTCCTGTGCCTCTTCCACCCCCCTGTTCTCTGACAGGGCGGCTCCCTGCCTGCCTTTCTCAGGCCCTGGTGCTCTCGCTAGGGTCTTTCCTTGAATGATCTGTAGCTCATGCCTGGTTCCTTTTCTGAGTGTTAGATGTCCTCAGGAATTCTTTAGTTTTCCTCCGTTCTCCCCCACAGGCCTCTGTAGCAGCACAGGCTGGGCCCACTCATTCTTCAGGTGTCTGCATGCTCAGCTGCGGTCTGGAAATAGGAAATGTAAAATTCCAGAAATACACAAGTCATGCACTTCAAACACCACACTGTTTCGAGCAGCGTGGTGACAGCTCACGCTGCCCAGCGCCGCTCTCCTCGTGACACGGGCCGTCCTGCTGTCCAGTGTCTCTGTGCCGCACGCACTGCCTGCCTGCCAGGCCTCAGCGGCCGTCTTGGCCGGCAGACCGGGTGCTGCGGCCTCGCGGCGCTCGTGTTCAAGTGGCCCTTATTTGACTTAATAGTGCCACATTCACATAGCTTTTACTGCAGGACGTTGCTGTAATTGTTCTGCTTTAGCATCAGTTACTGTTGTAAAGCTCCCACTGTGCCGCATCCGTGAGTTAAACTAATCTCAGGTATGTACGTATAGAAAAACGCATGGTGCACATAGGGCTCGGTACTGTGTGCGGTTTTGGGCATCCACGGGGGTCTTGGGGTTTATCCCCTGTGGATAAGGAAGCACTGGTGTATAGCGTGGTGGGTTAGAACGCCGGTAGGTCAGCAAACACTGGCTCCTGAGCCAAATGTGACCACAGCCTGTTTTTGCAAATAGTGTTTTTTCTTGTTTAGTCATTACCCATGTGTCCCAGTTCCGTCCCTTCACTGATGGTCCACAGCCGTGCCCGTTTGCTTAGGCGTCATCCGTGGCTACTTTCACGCTGTAATGGGACAGTTGAGTGTTGTGACACGGACTGTGTGGCTGGCAAAGCCCAAAGTATTTACTTTTCAAAGGAATCTTTGGCTCAGCACTGGTCTCTGGAGCTGTCCTGCTGGGGCTCAGACCCAGCCTCTGTGGTCCCCCAGCGGTGCGGCCGTGGGCCAGCGGCTCAGAGGCTCGTGCCCTGGTTCCCCGGGATCACCACGAGGCTGACTGGAAGAGCAGACAGATGCGCCCGAAGCTCGAGGAGCGCTGGCCGGTCACACTGAATGACACGGCAGCTGGTGTGAGAGTGGGACGGGGCTGAGGGGCAGTGCAGACATGGGTGGGACGCGAGTGCTGTCCGGCCTGCCGAGTGTCCCCCAGGGCACCGCAGCTCCGGCCTCATGTTCCGCTTTGTCAAGCCGATGGCTACGTTCATCAGCCTTGTGGGGAAGCTGAGTCTGACCGTGGGCATGGTTCTAACGCTGCCAGGGTATGAGGGGAGATGCATGGCCCAAATCACTGTCCCTCACCTGGGCAGTAGGTTCAGGACATGTGGCTTGGTGGACCTCCTTCTTTGCTTAGGACCAGGACTGCACTAGGGTGAGGCCCAGGGTGGACGTTTAAGGAGACCCTCCCTCTCGCGTCTGTGCACTGGGAGGGAGCACCGCCTTCACCGTCGCTCCCCAAGTGCCTCGCTGGTGCCTGGCCCTGCTGCGACGCCCAGCACGGCCCACTCTGACCCCAGCACTGGGATGGGCAGCAGTGCATTTGCTCGACTACCGAGTGACACAGGTGGCTTGTTCCTTTGGTCCACAGGGGATGAAGCATGAACTCGGCGGGAGGGGGAGCAAGTCGTCCTCACGGCAGTTCTGACGAAGGTGCCATTAGTGCCACCTTAGTGGATGTGGAAAGCGGTGCTCGGGGGGCCACGCGACTTGCCCTGGGTGGCCTAGGGAATAAGCCTCAGAGTTCCAGGAGGCAAACTGGTCTGCCTGCGTTTAGAGCCCAGGCCCTTCACCCTGCACGAACAACTCTGATGCAGCCACAGAAAGATGACAGGCGCCTAGTGGGCCGTTTGCAGCCAGGCCTCAGCTCAGGTGCAGGGAGCGGACCCTGGTCCCTGGGGCTTGAAGACAGTTGTATTTCTTTCACAAGAACAAGGCATTTGAAAGCAGCCAGGGACTCAAGCTCCTTCTGGTTTACCATGGGGACACCCTTAGGGTGTGGCTCTGTTCCTTATTCCCATGAGATGGCTGCTCTGCAACGGAACATCCCACCCACATTCCATTAGGAAGATGGGTAGAAGGAGAAAGGGCCAAGTCCTGTGTCACTGAGTGAGTCCTGGTCAGCAGAGAACAGTGGCTTTCTCAGCAGCTGCATCCACATGCAGACTTCCGGCCACTCACATCTGGCTGACATGGCCATCCTGAGCTGCAGGGCCCTCCAGCACGTGGTCATCTTAAAGGGGCCCATGGCTGTCTCAGCGAATCGGGGTTTTGTTAGTAAGGATGGGGAGGGCAATAGAATGTCACCGGGTAGTCAGAGTGCCTCCCCAGCGTAGGTGCGGTTTGGCACATGGAGAAGATTTGGGAGAATGGCATTAAGGTTGGGACACCAACATGAGTGAAGGTGCAGAAGTGGGAGGGTTAGGGCACAGGCAAGGGTCAGGATTCTGTCACAAATGGCATAGACCCCACTTGCGCCGGCTTGGTGGAAAGGAGACAGTTGCAGCAGGTCGTGTTTCAGTGATGGCTGGACCCAGAGGTCTGAACACATCCGCCGGGGCTCGGCTCCAGTCTCCCCGCCCTCTGTCTCTGTGTTAGGGCAGGACGGCTCCAGCAGCTCCCGGCACACCCGCCCCCCTTGGCTTAGCACGCCTGTTGGAAGGGAGCACCTTCTCCCCACAGCTCTAGCAGGAATCCTAGGGCTACTCATCGGCTACCTTAGGTCCATGCCTGTCCCTGAACCCTGGCCAGGGCTTGTGGGGGGCTGACTGACCAGGCCCTAGTCACCTTCTGCCCTTGGGCCTCATGTGGACTGGTCAGGGAGGGGGAGGGGCCTAAAGGAAAACGACGGAGACGCTCCCTGAAGGACGGGGAACAGATGCTGAGCTAAAAACCTGGTGCACTTGGGATACAGAAAGCAGTTCTGTTCGGCTCAGTTGTCAGGGTCGTGACTATATGTGCAGGAGGCAACACAGGGAAGATAGATGGGGGCGTGGGTGTGGAGAACGTGGCACACCAGGCGCACTGCTCCGGGTACAGGCTTGGCCACTAAAACAGGGAGGCCCAAACAGCAGTGGCTTGAACAACATGAAGGTTAGTGTCTCTCTGACAGGACAGGTCAGTGGTGGGAGGCATCCTGCTCCGAGAGGGCACGGATGAACCAGCTCCTCTGTGGCTTCACCACCTCCACATGGTGCTTCCTCTCATAGTCCTCGGCAGCTCACCACCACCCCTACGCAGCTGGGCAGGGGCCACTGTCCTCTTCCGGGCACCACCTCAAAGACGCACACAACCCTTCCCCCCATACCTCACTGGCCAGAACGTGTTCAGTGGTTCCCCTGTGCAGGAGAGGAAGGAGCAACAGACCCTGGGGGACAGCCTGCAGTCTGCTACCCCAGGTCACCAGGAGTGGGTTTCCCAAAGAAGGATCCCTGGAACGCTGGGAGGAGGAGAGGCCCTGCCACACACGCTTTCCACGGCCCAGACAGTGTGAGGAATGTCGCATGCTGCGTTTTGTTTTAGGATGTTCATAGGTGTGTGTAGCAGGTCAGGGAGGGGGTGTATTAAAGGCCCCAAGAAGTCTTGAAGAAAAATCCTAAACATTTGATCACAGAGCTATCAGAGAAGCTTAACACCTGCTAAAATTCTATGAGTAAGTTATTTCAAGCCAAAAAGTTACTAAAAAATTCTACGGAGCCCTCTTTGGGCAGTTGGAACTGGTCAAGACTTTCTGAGCAGGGGCGGCTTGGGCCGTCTGGGCCGGCCTGCGCAGGACGACACCGGGCTGGCATGGGGCCGAAGGGCCGCAGCCGTGCGCGGGCACATGTCTTGCTGTCAGCCCCTAGCGCGCTCGGTTCCAGAGGGATCAAGATATTTGTTCCACCACACCTGAAACGGTCTGAATTTCTGTGTCCAGAAATCTGTGCAGATCAGAACAGAAGCTGGCTCACGGCTCCACATCGAACCTCCCCTGGACTGCTCTGAAGACTCTGAGCCGTGGGAGAGCGTGACTGGCAACACAAAGGATGCTTCTGGGGGCTGTTCGCAGGTAGGAGTGGCTTCCGCTCAGTGCTGCAGCCGCTGTCGGGGCACCTTCTGTTATTTACTCCTTCCTTCCTGGGGAAAGCGTCCTTTCCTATGGGACGACCCAATGACCTGGTTTCCCTTCCCCGTCCCCAGAAACGGGATTTTACAGTGAGCAGAATTGCGGACTTCATTGCCTTTGACATCTATCTCCCATACAGCACACACAGCACACAGTGCCAGCGCGCACTCACTCGCTTCTGAATAATTCAAACAATCCCCTGCTCAGGAGGAGCCAGTGCAAACGGCCGTCAGTTCCTCCTCGCCTGGGAGGCTGGCTTGTGGCCACTTTCAGTCTGTCACCGTCCCTACCCAAGCCCATGCGCAGAATGCGCATGTGACCTTGAAGCAAGAAGCACGGCAGTTTCTCCTTCTCCTTTGACCATTTGGTGTCCCCTGCAACACAAGCATGCATTCCGTCCTGTGCAGGCTCCCAAGCGCCCTGAAACTCAGGCCGTCCCTCACAAGCTATTAAGCCCATTAGCATTCCTGTGTGTGCGTGCTTGGAATCGCCAGTGCCCTGCTCCGCCAGCACTGAATTTTCTCCGCTGTGCGTGTGTGATTGTATTTCTTTCTTTTTCTCCTCTTCTTGAGGGGGCACTCCATAAGCCTTCATAGTCAGTTTCCCCACGGAGTTATTTTCCTGTGAAGCGAGAGTAAAACGGCAGTGCCGGTTCTCAGCAGAGGCAGAAGCCGTAAGAGATGCAATCCAAACAGGCAGAGGAGAAAGTGTGTGGTTAGAGATGCTCGGCCCCCCCAGTGTCGGCAGGTGCAGCCTGCGCTGGGGCAGGAGAGGCGTGCTTGTGTGTACACTTTCCGTCTGACCCTCGCTGTCAGGCACACCAGCCCTTCACCTGCAATCAAAGCCTCAGTGAACTTCAATTTCTTGGTGGCTCCGAGGTCCCAGACTGGCGTGCTGCCGGCGTGTTCTGTTGGCTGCCACCCTGTTGACTTGCATTGCACTTTCAAAAGATGTGAATTACTAGCTGACATTTAAGAATCAGGAAATTTTATGTCAAAGTCTGAAGTCGGGGCTTCTCTTGGAAAATCAGAAGATTTGGGAACCACGTTCTTACAGACATTGATGACCAAGTTGATTCCCCCCTTAGACAGCGTGTGCTCCCATGTCTGCAGCCCTCGGCACAGGTCCAGGCACCGTTCTCCACCCTGACGGTGAAGCAGACAGTGAACAAGCACAGACCACACCAGGAGGTGGTGGGCGTATCAGAGAAACAAGAGGAGGAAGGGGCTGGAGGAAGCTGGGCAGGGTCTGCCGGTTGGTGTGGGAAGGCCTTGATGGAGTCTCATGTGAACGGGGGCCTCGAGGAAGCCAAGGGGTGAGCCACTGGGAGAGGGGCGCTCCAGGCGCAGGGGTGGCAGGCGGGGAGGCCCCCAGGCCGCGGCCAGTGTGGCCGGCGCTGGGTGGTCGAGGGGCGAGGAAGAGGGTGAGGCTGGACAGGTAGCCCAGGCTCAGACCACACAGGGCTTTCAGAGTGGTGGCAGGCATGAGGGCTCTACTCTGAGTCGGAGGGAAAGCTGTGGTAGGCTGGCTGTTGGTTTGAGTTTCAGTTTAGCAACTCCAGGGAAAGGAGGGCACCTCTTCCGCAGAGTTTCGCCCCGGCACCGGGCCTTCGTCCTGCCGGCCTTCCTCAGGCCGGGGGTGCAGTGGGTGAGGAGGCTCCGTTGAAATGACACTGGCTCCACTTAAGCATCGGGAATAAACAAAATGTGCATTTTTGTTCTAATATTATTGACATATCTTTTTTCCCTGATAATGCATGGTCAATATAAAAAGTTCAAATGATACAAAAAAATAAAAGTCCTTTCATAACCTCACTGCCCTAGAGATCATTACTGTGAATAGGTAATTACGCAAACATCCCGACTGAAAACTGCATGTACCATTAGGTCCAGGAGGAGATGGTTACCTGGAGTGTTCTGGTCTTGGCCCTTTCCCGGTGAGTGAGTGGTATTTGCCAAGATGAGTTATCTTACCAGCCCCTGAGAGTGTGACAGGTGATAGGAAGACTTGACTGCCTGACACCTTCCAGAAGGCCTCTTCTGAGTTTTTCCATCGTCCGGTTACGGTTCAGTGCTCTGAAGTTGCTGTCAGCTGGTGCATATCTACAACCTAAAGACCTGTCACAACCTGCGGGTCACCAGCAGGTCTGCGTGTGGACTGCCGTGGCCCGTGATGGCTTACCCCCCCGTTGGCACTCGGCAGGTGGAGGCAGTGGTGCCATCACCAGCTACACCAGCTGAGCACCCCCGTGAGGAGCTCGTGCCCACGGAGCTCCTCAGTGAGGCCTGCAGTGTCCGCTGATTTCGAGGGGGAGACCTGAACGAATGAGGGGTCATGTCTAGGGCAGTCCTGTCACTTGGGCTCCTCTGTTTCAGGTCGTCATAAATAACCTTTGAGCGAGTGCCTTTTTTCTTTCCTTTTTATTGCTATTTGCACATACATGGGATTATACCATTCATACTTTTTGGTATTCCCACATTGTTCACTCAGTGTGTGTGGCCATCTTTCCTCACTGTCCTCACTCAGCTGAGGGCACTGTCTGGGGAGTTGGTGACCCAAGTTCGGGTCCTGGTCCGCTTGCTGGCTGTGTTCTGCAGTGGTACTGGTTCGGCCAGAATGAGTCTGATCCGGTCGGCTGTGGGAGTGGGCGCAGAGAAGGAGGGAGGTGCTTGCTGAGGAGGGAGACGGGGTGGGGGGCATGGGCCCCACATGTCTGTGGGGACAGGAGTTGCTCTTGCTATGTTCTGCTCTCTCTGCTCCTCCCCAGGATTCCAAACCGCCCCGCAGCAGCACACCCCGTGATTTTCGCTTCTCCCTTCAGAAGGCACATGGACATCCTGCCCCTCCCAGCAGCATGGACAAAGCGAGGATTCTCTTAACTATTCAGGATGTAATGGTAAGAGTGCTTTTCTGCATCATAACCATGAAGGGCCAGCGTCTTCTCCACAGCCGAGCAGTGGGGTCACAGGATGGACCCCACGAGAGACTTGTTTATGCTTGGCAAAATGACAGATAACAGGATTTGACTTCAACAGGAAACCTCTGGCTAATCCACCAGAAGCTTTAAAAAAACACAGGAGAGATGTAGCTTAATTACATTGTTTTTATTTATTTATTTTCCTTTTGATATAAAATACAGATTAAAAAAATTGTTTTTCAAGAACAGTTCACATTAAATACTATTTCGTATTAGTTTTAGGTGTGTATCACAGTGGCTAGACAATCACATGCTTTACACACTGACCCCTGATATTTCCAGCACCCGCCTGGCACCACACATGGATATGACAGTGTTACTGACTGTTCCCTGTGCTGTGCCTCACGTCCCCCAGTCACTGTTCTGTGACTGCCAGTGGCACTTCTTACTCCCTGCACCGTTTCACCCGTCCCTCCACATCCCTCCCTCTCGTAACCATCAGAATGTTCATGGTGTCTATGAGCGTGCTTCAGTTTTCTTTGTTCATTTACTTTGTTCTTTGGATTCCACACGAGGTGAAATCATACGGTGTTTGCCTTTCTCTGGCTTGTTTCGCTGAGCATGTGCGCACCACGGCTTCTTTACCCCCTTGTCCGTTGACGGGCACTCGGGCTGCTTCCATAGCTTGACCATTGTAGGTGACGCTGCAGTGAACGTGGGGGTGCGTAGATTCTTTCAAATGGGTGTTTGGGGTTTCTTTGGATGCATTTTCAGAAGTGGAATTGCTAGGTTATAAGGCGGATCCATTTTTAGTTTTTTGAGGACCCTCCATGCTGTTTCCCACAGCGGCTGCCCCAGTCTGCACTCCCACCGGCAGTGCCCTGGGGCTCCCTTGCTCTGCGCCCTTGCCAGCTCTTGTTAGTGTGGATTCACTGACGACAGGCTGTTCTGTTAGGAGTGAGGCGATATCTTATTGTGGTTTTAATTGCATTTCTCTGATGACCAGTGATGTCGAGCGCCTTTTTGTATTTCTATTCAGGCGCTCTGCACATTTCTAAAATTGAATATTTTTTGGTGTTGAGAGTTATATGAGTTCTTTATAAATTTTCGATATTAAACACCTATCAGATATATAATTGGTGAATCTCTTCTTCCATTCAATAGGTTGTCTTTTTGTTTGTCGATGGTTTTTTCTTCACTGTGCAAAACTTTTTAGTTTGATGTAGTCCCATTTGTTTATTTTTTCTTTTGTTTCCCTTGCTTGAGGAGATATATCAGAAAAAATATTGCTGAGAGAAACACCGACATTATTTTTTAAAAGCAGTAGTAAAGGCCCACATTAAGTGAGCACTTACTAAGTGCCGAGCACTGTGTTGAGTGTGTAACATCCATCGCTGCGCTAACCCTGTGTGTAAGTGCTGGGCGTTTCAATCCCGTGTTGTAGTTTGAGGAAACTGAAGGGCTGAGAAGTGACGCTGCTCGCCCAGACCTCGGAGGGCCCAGCCAGGAAACCCAGACCTGTGGTCCTGTTCGCTGGGGCCAACAAGCCGGCGCAGACGTGTCTGTGCTTCTGCAAGCGCCCGGCTCGCCACAGGGCACAGTCTGTGTGCACATTATTGACGTTTTGCCTGGGAGGAGGGCGCTCCGAGGTGCCTCCATCAGTCATGCTTAGCTGTTTCAGACAGCGATCGAGGGGACCTGTCCTTTGTCAGGTCTTTCCCCTGTGACCTCAGTGCTGGGAATATTGATGGGAAAGGTTTTTCCAAAATGAAATTTCATGAGGAAACAACCAGACAACCCTGAATTGAGGGACAGCCTACAAGACGACTGTCCAGGAGTCTTCAAAAAGCCGGTGGAGTGAGAGGCGGAGGAAGGCTGTTCCAGACCACAGCAGGGTGAAGGGGTGAGGGTAGTTCCGTGTGAGACCCTGGGAGGGGGCCTGCTGTAAATCTGAGGGTAGTTTGGGGAAGTTCAGCAAAATTAAAGATGAACTATTTATATTAGGTAATGATGTTGTATTGATGTTATATTTCCCGAATTTGGCAATTATGTTGTGATTGTGCAAGAGACAGTTCTTGTCCTCAGGGCACACGCGCCGAAGTGTGCAGGCATGAGGGGCCGTGACGCCCGCACCCACGCGTCCGTGGGCCAGAGTGGAGAGCGCGCACTGCACACACTGAGGGAGAGGGAAGGGAGAAGAGGGGAACGGGGCAACATGCTAACAGCTGGCAAATGTAGAGGAAGGGGTTTTGGATATTATATATTCTTGTAAATTTTCAATGGCTTCAAAATAAAAGTTTTTGCAAAATAAAAGGTTTTTTTTTAAAGATCAGATTAATTTTTTTTAAAGATTTTATTTATTTATTTTTAGAGAGGGAAGGGAGGGAGGGGGAGAGAGAGAGAGAGAGAGAGAGAGAGAGAGAGAGAGAGAGAGAGAGAGAGACATCAGTGTGCGGTTGCTGGGGGACATGGCCTGCAACCTAGGGATGTGCCTTGACTGGGAATCGAACCTGAGATGCCTGGTTCGCACCCTGCGCTCAATCCACTGAGCTACACCAGACAGGGCAAAGTAAAAGTTTTTATAAAGCTTTGTTAGAGCTAAGCATCAGCAAAGGAAGGAATAGAGAAAGGTGAAAAAGGAGCCCAGCTTAGACAAGCTGAGTGGGACGGACCCCCGTCAGCTGCCTGACTGCGTGGCTGTGCTGTCGCTGGGCCGGGTGTCCCCGGGGGGCACCAGGTGCGGGTGCGGGGATCTTTGCGCGCTGTTCTTATAATGGTGCATCAAATCTGCAATCAGCTCAAAATAAAAACTAAAGAATAAATAAAATAAGCAGAGGCCCTGGCTAATGTGGCTCAGTGGATTGACCACATATTGATGTTTCTTTTCCTCTCTTTCTCCCTCCCTTCTCCTCTCTAGAAATAAAATACATTTAAAAAATCTGTTTAAAAGTAAAATAAAATAAGCACAGATGCCTGGGTTTTACCACTCAGAGGTCCTGACTCTCATCTTGGCTTTGGGCTCAGGCATTGTATAACATCATGTTTTAAGCACCCTACATAACAATAATTGCAGTAAGATTTGAGACCCGCAGTTACAAGGAAAAGATAGGGCTATGGATCTTGAAATTTGATATGTACAAGAATCACTAAGGGTATTTGTTTAAAATGCATATTTTCGGTCTAATTTTTAAGCTACCAGTTTTTATACATAGGAGGTAGCATACTTTTTTATTTTATTCTCACCTGATGATTTTTTTCATTGTTTTTATTAGAGAGAGAGGAAAGAAGAGGGGGAGAGAGAGAGAAATATTGACTGGCCACCCTCTTGTAGGTGTGCCAACTGGGGATTGAACCGGCAACCTGGCTGTGTGACCCGACTTGGAATTGAACCCATGACCTATGACCTTTTGGTCTACAGGATGATGCTACAACCAACTGAGCCACACCAGCCAGGGCAGGAGGTGGCATACTTTTTAACAAAAGAACTTCCGGTGATTCTGAACCAGAGGCCTGAAGAGTAGAGTCCACTTCCAATGGAAGGAAAGGATTAGATATAATTTGGACTTTGTGCCTTGGATTTGGGGACTATAAAAGAAAGAGATTTAAAAATTCAAAGTTAAAATCTTATCTACACCATATAAACCAAGGCAACTATAAATAAATAAACAAACAAACAAACAAATAATAAATACTCAACAGAAGTTCACAAAAGCCAGAAAGGGTGGGAAGAGGTCCGCCCTGTCTTTAAAATCATACTCTGTGCTTGTGGAAACTCGGGTGGGAGATGTCACTTAAAAATAGTGAATGAGAGACACAGAAGTTCAATAGCTGTAGACAGTATCTCTTAATAGCTGTATTACAGATCAATTTCTACCCAGGTATTGACTATTTATGTCAAAGAAAGGCTAAGTTATATTCAAGATAGTCTTTTAAGAGGACAAACAAGTCAATATATTTTAGAACTATTTCATAGAAAATTATTTAAGTTTTTGACTATTTAAAGATGTGAATTTTAGATAAATAGGAAATTAATTTTGTGTTATATTAAGACATTATTAAATCAAAGAAATGAATGTGAACCCTTCATATTTGTTTTCTTTTTCACTTTGGTCACATAAAAATGTATTTCAACTTAAGAAAATAGGGACATGTAGGAGAGGATTATTATTAGTTATGACTTAAAAACATTATGCTCCAATCAAAGGTAAGGGCAGAAACACGGTGATGAATGGAAGAGAGCGTGGCAGAGATGGGAGGGCCTGGCCCCACGCCCGCAGGGACCCTCGTCAGCTCGCAATGCGACACGTGTCATTGGCCGGCCCAGAGCTGTGCTGTGGTCATGATGGTTGCTGCTTCATTCTGAATCAAAAATTTATTTTGAGCACGCCCCCTCCCAGTTTGCCCTGGTCCCCACCGCTCTCTACTGGCAACCCTGAGACTCGCATTGCCATTTTACACTATGTTACGCCCTCTGAAGATGCTGGAGCTTGTGACTCCTCTCCTGGGGAGTTACAGCAAAAGAACAAGTGACGGAGACTCAGCAAGCCTGGAGCAAGCAGTGTGGGCTCTTCCATAGAGTCTGGGGCCCTGGCTGAGTCACACTCGGGAGCCCCTGTTACCTCTCCTTTGACACAAAGTGGTAGATTAGGTATTTCCTCTGTTTCCTTGTCATCTCGGAAATTGTACATCCTAGGTTGAGTTTACAGAAAAACCCTATTTGTGACTACAAAATCCTTAAGAGTAGAGGATACATAATAGTTTATTGGGCCCCCTCCTCATCCAGGAACTCCTTCTGTAGGTCATTTGCAAGGTACGTATTTAAGGCTTGATACACCCTTTCTCCGCCCTAGACCTGAGCTTCGAGTTGTCCGAGATATGTGCTCTTTGCCTCCTGTGTGTCTGGTCTTTAGAAAAGTGCCTGCATAGAGTTGGTGTGCAACGAAATCTTTGTTAAGCAAGCGAATTGAATAATTGAGTGAATCAATGAGTGAGTGTGTGGTGTAGATGTTGATTTGGCGCCCTGGGCAGCCCACACAAGCTGAGTTCAGTCATCACATCACTAAGTTGTAATTACAGTGACAGTATTTTCCAAACTGTGAATCAGGAAACATAATTTGACAAAGAAATTTTTTGCTGCTTGGGGTAGCAGAATCCGTTGGAGAGATGGAGTTTGGATCCTGAAATGTTGTGATTACTGGCACAGGGTGCCCATTAAAGGGGATGTTTTCAGTGCCACGAACGAGGCAGGTGGATACCAAGCACAGCTCTTGGCATAGAGTTGGGGGGTGCGGGGAAGGGTCTCCACATGGCTCGGCCAACTGTCATTGTGGGGAAAGGGCACAAAGCTACGAGGCTTCTAGTTTCAAGAGAAGCCAGGTATCTGTGTTTCTTTGTGCTTGATTTCTCCCCCCTTTTTTTTTTATGTTAGTAACTAATTCACAATTGTCTATGGACCAAAGACGGTAAATAGCCAGACTTGGCTTTCAGACCATCAGCTTGGAACTTCCGGTTCAGACAATGAAAGCTTTGTTGGTTCCTGACAAGAGAGAAGGAAGTCTTTCTCCTTCCCAGTGGCACTTTAAGTAGCCCTCTGTGCCCAGCGCCATCGGGGGCCTGGTGTCTTGAATGCATCCGGGTGGACAGCTTAGATTAAAGGGCGGGCTGGCAGCCGGCATCAGGAGGGCTCTGGGCAGGCGAGTCAGACAGCTCAAGGCCAGCTGAGCAGGAATAGCTCCGTGATGTGCGTGAATGGCTCACGAGGAATGGGCTGATGCTGAGCAAGCACCCAGACGCCCGTGAAAGGCAGGTCCAGGAGGGAGAGATACAGTGATCCTTTCACCCTGCAGAGCTTTTCTGTAAGTGAAGGTGTCGGGCGGCATCGGACTTATAGCATCTTTTTCAGTCCTAATAAAAATAAAGTGACCTCTGAATCAGTATTGGAGTAAATAATATCTTATTTCTTGCATTTATAGCCTACATAAAATTTCTTAGGCATTTTACGTTATCTTTCATCATTTTATATAACACCTAGTACATGAATGCTATCACATTAGAAAAGATTCAGACAATTCGGGAGTGAACTGCGCAGACTGTGAGAAGCTCTCTCCAGCCGCCCGGCCGAACTGTGCCCACTTGGTTTCAGTGAGCATGTGCACTTTATTGGTTTTGTCATTTATTCATTTATGATTTGCTATTGTAGTTCATTTCCACTTTTATCTTGATTCCTTCTGTAAACTTTGTGTTTAATTTATTGCTCCAGTTCTACCCCAGCCCCATGACACATTTTCGCTTCTTAAGTTACATGTTTAATTCATTTATATTCAGCCCTGTTTTCTTTTATAGCAATGTAAAGACTATAAATTTTTCTCTGAACACTGCTTTGTTCTTATCCCACAAATTTTGCTATGTATGTAGTGTTCATTATCATTTATTTCTAATTAGTTTGTGATTTTAGGGTTTTTCCCTCCTCTGTTTAGAAGAGTTTTTTAGAAATGTTCTAAGTAAATAGTTTTCTATTTGTTTTGCTATCCTCATGTGTTAATATCTAATTTTACTACATTATGACGAGGAATGACTTGTTTGGTTTCTGTTTTTTGGACATTCCTGAGGTTTTGTTTGTAGTCTACCAGATCGTTTTTATGAATGCTCCATGTTATTTCAAAAGAATAATAATTCTCTTTTTGGTACAGAGTTCTCAATCTGTTAAATCAAGCTATTCATTGAATTATTTGACCTGGTGAGTCTTTTTTTTTAAGATTTTATTTATTTATTTTTTTAGAGAGGAAGGGAAGGGAGAGAGAAAGAGAGGGAGGGAAACATTGGCATCAATTTGTTGCCTCTCTCATGCCCCCAACTGGGAACCTGGCCCACAACCCATACCCGGATCATAGAGAAGGACCTGCTCAGCTGCTCAGCTGCCAGTAGCTCCTGGCATGTGTCCTGACTGGGAATCGAACTGGCGAACTTTCAGTTCACAGGCCAGAGCTCAACATACTGAGCAACACAGCCACTCCTTTCTTTTTTTAATCTTCACCCCAGGATGTTTGTTTTTCATTGATTTTAGAGAGAGGAAGGGAGAGAGAGAAACATCGATGTGAGAGAGAAGCATCGATTGGTTGTCTCCTGGAGGTGCCCAGACAGGGAATTGTCCCACCTGGACCAGGACTTGAACCTACAACCTAGTTATGCGCGCTAACAGGGAATTGGCCCTTCTGTGCTGGGCTCTGGCAGCGCCAGGCCTGGCCAGCGGCGTGTGCGTGTCCCGTGACGGCTGGCGCTGTGTCCGTCCATGCACGAGTTCTCAGCCAAGGACATCAGTAGGCACATGGTTAACCTGGACGAGGACCGGGGCTTCGTGTGCATTGTCACCAGCGTGGCCTTGCACTGACGCAAACAGATACAAACTGCACTCCGCCCATCGGCCCACACGCCCGATGTGCTGAGTGGGGCGAGCAGATGCTGGCTTTCCCTTGCAGCCAGTCCTGGAGGCAGGAGCTGGGGACGAATGCAGAGATCAGGGAGCTCGCTGCCGGCTACAGTGTCACATTTGATGTGTGAACGGAGAGGATGCCCACTCGCTGTGGAAGTGGGTGAAAGTCCAGCCCAAGGGAAGGGGCGTCCTGGGAAATGCCGTCAAATGGAACTTCACCAAGTTCCTCGTTGACAAGAACAGTTGTGTGGCGAAGTGGTATGGTCTCATGGAAGAGCCCGGATCATAGAGAAGGACCTGCTCAGCTGCCAGTAGCTCCATAAGTGTGCACCCCCACCTGAGCTGCCACCGTGTCCCTCGGAGCCTTCCACCCAGCACCCAGGACAGTCTGCCTAAAAACCAGCCTGCTGGGGGGCAGACCTGAGAATCTGGTGTGCATCCCTGCTGGAGGAAGGCCCGCGGCCTTGCCTGGCTCGTAGCTGGCCATCCCCACCCCTGGCTGTCTGGTGGGAATAAAACATACAAATTGGGAAAAATAACATGTGAATTCTCATAGCCCTCACAAAGATACAGCATTGGTCTGGAGGGGATGGAGCGTGCAGAGTCTGCATTTCTAACAAGACTTCCAGGAAGTTCTTATGCTCATTAGCAAACCACTGCCACAGAACCTACTTAATTTTTGTGTAATTCAGTTCACTTCTGTGAACTTGTCAATTTCCCCTTATCTTTCTCTGATTTTGCTTTTTATATTTCAAATATCTGTCATTGTGTGTGTATAGAGTCCAGACGTTTTCTAACAGCACCATTTTCCATCCGAATATACCAGTGTCATTGTCTTTGTCCCATTTAAAGCAGTAGCTGGGCCTTTTCGGTGTGAAGGTGTGTGTCTGTCTTTAGCACTGGAAAATTTATTATTATTATTGTCATCTTCCATGGTGTCTGTTCTGTCCTCTGGAGCATCTGTTGAACAAATGTTGGCCCAGATCTGATTTTCCAAGTCTCTTACTTTTTCTTACAACTTTTCTTTTTGTCTTTTTGTACTATGTTCTTATAAAATTGTTTGGCTTGATTTTCTCACACACTTAGTCACCTTGGATTTCTTTCTGCTATTTAGCTGACTTTTTAAAAATGTTAACAGAATTAGCCCTGGCTGGTGTGGCGCAGTGGATTGAGCACCAGCCTGAGAACCAAAGGGTCACTGGTTTGATTCCCAGTCAGGGCACATGCCGGGGTTGTGGGGCGGGTCCCCAGCAGGGGATGTGTGAGAGGCAACCACACATTGATGTTTTTCTCCCTTCCTTCCCCTCTCTCTCAAAATAAATCAATAAAATCTTTAAAAATTTATTTAAATGTTAACAAAATTAAAACTTTAAAGATCTTTAGTTATCTCTTTTTCACAGATGAAAGTTTCTGTTACATATCTCTGGGGATGCCCTGGCCAGGTGGCTCTGTTGGTTGGGGCATCGTCCTGTCCACCAACAGTCTGCGGGTCGATTCCCAGTCAGGGCACGCACCTAGCATGTAGGTTCGATCCCCAGTCATTGCGTGTATGGGAGGCAACAGACTGGTGTTACTCTCTCTCTCTTCCTTCCTCTCTCTCTGAAATCAATAAACATATTCTTGGGTTAGGATTATAAAAAATTCCCAGAGATATTAATTTTCTGTGTTCTAAAGCCTTCCTCTATTCTATTAACTCTTTTTTTTTTTCTGGGGTATTAGTTCTTTTATTAATTTGGTCTTTCAAGGTATTGGTTTTTCCCAAATGTGTGCTGATTCTGGGCTGTCTGCTCACCCTTGTGTTGGAGAATGCCACTTCTCTGCTCATTGTGTTCGGTGTGACCTGGCCCTGGTGACTGTGGGCTGGGCACAGCGTGCTCCTGGAAGCTGTGTGCTTTGTGTTCCATTGCAGGTGTGGGAGCTCCCCATCTGCTTCAGAGATGGTGCCCTCCCGTGGGGGCGTGGTCCTGCCTTCTGGCTCGGTGTCACCTGCCAGGCTTCGGCCTGCGGGTGAGCACCTCTGTGCTTAATGCAGCTGGAGAGGGGCTGGTAGCCTTAAAGGTACCCCCAGTTAATGCCCCAGGGCTTCTCCTCACTCCATCTTGACTTCTGGACTCTCTCTCTCTCTCTCTCACACACACACACACACACACACACACACACCATTCCTTCTATGGAAAACAAAATTTTTTTTAAAGATTTCATTTATTTACTTCTAGAGGGGGGGGGAGAAAGAGAGAGAGAGAAACACTGACGTGTGAGAGACACATTAATCGGTTGGCCACCCCGCCCCCCAACCAGGGACCTGGCCCGCAGCCCAGGCATGTGCGGACTGGGAATCAAACCAGCGACCCTTCAGTTGGCAGGCTGGCACTCAATCCACTGAGCCACTCCAGCCAGGGCCCATGGAAAATTTTAATTCCTTCATTTTGATCAGTAGTTTCCTCTGCTTTTTGTTCTGCGTAGGTGTGATCTCTGCCCTGTGCCTTTCAGGAATTCTGCAACATTTCTTATTTGCCCACAGCATTATTTAGTGTTTGGCCCCTGTTCCATTCCTCACAGCCAGCCCCTGCTCTGGGCAGGCCCTGCCAAGGTGCCCACAGGCCTCCCAGCCGGGGAGCGGCAGCCCCGGAGCCTCTGCTTCCTGAGCCTGTGCTCCTGCTCTTGCATCACTCCCCTCCTTGCCACGGGGCGCTGTTCTTCCTCGTGATGGATGCCGGAGCCTGCCCCAAGGTCCTTCATAAATCAACTTAGCTTTGAATGGAAATTAGTAAAAGGGAAAGTCCAAGGTTGAATGGGGACAGAAAGAATCAGAACACTAAAAATATCACACAGGTATTTAAGCACATGCAGAACTCAGCTTTTCTCAGCTGTAGCTCCATCAGAACTGGTGTAGGCGGGGGTGGGGTATCCAACCTACGGCCCACAGGCTGCAAGCATCCTGGGATGGCTGTGAACTCGGCCCAATACAAAATCATAAACTTACTTAAAACATTGAGATGTTTTTGGGATTACGTGTCCCAATGTATCCAACAGTGTGGCCCAAGACAACCTTCTTCTTCCAGTATGGCCCAGAGACGCCAAAAGGCTGGACACCCTGGAGGGGAATGTGATTTTAAAAATACACAGTGTGGATCCTAAATTTAGGCCTCAAGTCAATTCATTCTGGGAAGTTTGTCATCTGGGAGCCACTAGGCTTGTGGCGTGGGCTGGTGAGCCCTGGGTTAGGCTTCTCAACACTCGTCACACTTGTGATCACTCCCAGAATGGCTGCCTTTATTCCGGGTTAAAATTCCATGTGAACAAGGACCCTGTCTGTGTGGTCACTCTGTCCTAGTACTTAGCAGCCAGACCTGCTAATGGAGGCAAATGCCTCCAACAGTAAAGAGTTTTAGAATAATGAGTGAGTGGGAAGGAGGACAAGTGTGTCTCTACCCACTCGGCACAGGGTGGCACTCCCTTCTGGGCCAGGCAGGTTACCGTGAGAGGGCTCATGTGGGCAATGGGAGCTGGTGGGAAAAACTGACTGCATGCGGGTGAAAGGCACTTCAACCCCAATTTTCTGAAAATGTCAAATGAGACATTGCAGGGCGTTGGCAGGGAGAAGAGGCGTTGGCTGCAGGCCAGTGAATCTGCCCCAGAGGCCGCTGCTTCCTCAAGAGAACTGTCTTAAAGTATCCATCGTGGCTTCGTGGCCTGAACGTTTGATCTTGTTGTAGCCAAAGCCAACAGGACCTGAGAGATAAAGGAGAGCATGCTGTCACCTCACTTTTAAACTCTCCGTGAGAACCAGACCTCTGTGACGGCGATCAGGAGACACTCACAGCCCTTGTCCCAGCGCAGCCCTCCCCCCAGCAGCCTCGGCAGCTCGTGGGGCGCCTGTTGCACAGCAGAGGTTGGGCCGGGCTCGGAGACTTGCTCAGGGACGCAGGACAGCTGCGGTGGGCCCAGCACCCTGGCCCAGAACCTGTACCTGGCTGTTCCCCGTCCCAAAGACAATTACAGGTTTTATTGCTTCATCTGCTAACACTTGACACACATTTTAACATGTTTAATGGACTCAAGGCGGCTTTGTGTCCAAAGCTCTGACAGGCAGGTTTCATCAATTCCATGCAAGCCCATGCAGTCACTGCGCCCCTGCCTTCCCTCCGGCTCTAGAGACCCCTTGCGTCCAGGGTGCCGGGGCCAGGAAAGGAGTAAATGTGGGTGCATGGCAAAGAGCCTGGGCTGTGGAGTCAGTCACTTATCCAAACTGGCTCTGTTGCTGGCCCTGTGACCTTGGGTTGGTACTTAGGCGCCCTGGGCCTGTACAATAAAGACACCCACTGGCTGGCTAGCTTTATAACTGGTAACTGCTGCTGTTGATGTCAGAGTTATTATTACTGTTACTGAAAACACAGTTTTACGTTGGTCCAGGTTTGCTCTTTTCCTAGCCCAGCAGAAGGAGGCAGATCAGGCACGTGAGGCACTAATCCACTGACCAGCATCCTCCTGCACTTGAGTCAGTGGTCGGGTGCCCGTCCCCCCGCCCCGGGCACCCCCTCCTGGCTCTGTGGCGAGGGGCTGGTCTGTGTGCAGCCCGTTCTCTGTCGGCAGTGTTTCCACCCTCGGCTCCGTGCTGAGGGCTTCCTGTAGAAAGGGCTTTAACGTACCATTTCAGACACTGAACATTTCAACCGCATAGAACTCTCTTGTGAAGCAAAGCTATGAAGTTCGATTTCACAGAGAAATTTCTGGATGGCATCTTCAAAGCAACTGGTAGCAGCACCAGCGTGGTATCCCTTTAAAGTGTTGGCAGGTTGGCTTTCAAAGCGATGCACCCCAGGTCCCCGTCTTTTCGGAGGGAAGAGTTTTGAACAGCCTTCTCGAGGGACTGTTGCTACTTAGTTCATCTCCCTTTTGCCCTTGGAACAGATGGCGTTGGGTCACGTGGGCATCGCACGGGCACAGGTTCCTGCGCTGTGCTCATCCAGGAGGAGCAAGTGTATTATTTTCTTTTGTGAAGAAGACACCAGCCATGCAGAATTTAGGCTTCGTTTTAATGCATATTTTGTAAGTGAATTTATGGCATTTAAATATGTATTAATTTAATAGAAACAAAACCAAATTGAAAGAGGAGGAATTATTGAAATTTCTTTACTATGAGAGGTTTTTCCGTAAAATATCTCATCAGTTAAACAAATTATGAAAGAAATAGTAAGAGGTCAGACGCCATCCTTTTAAACGTGATGTGTCCTTGAAGATGGGTTTGAATTGACTTGCTGAAATGGAAAATAAGGCCAGAGGTGTGCTGCGACGCTGCCTGCCCTCCCCGGTTTTGTTGGCTCAGCCAAGGGCTCAGGCTTGGAACATTAGGTCCTGCCCCATAACCCAAATGTGCAGGGTTGCCTCGTGTATGTTCAGTCTCTAAGTGGCTTCCGTGTCGCCCTTAGATCTGCTGCCACCGCCTTTCCAGGTCTGTGCCCTTCATTTTGGTCTCACTCCCAGAGACCGAATTTCGTCGTCTGGGTGGTTTTTTCTGAGAAGGGCTCGTGGGTGTTTTGTTCCCCGAGCTTCTTCCTGTTGAGACTGGCAGCCTGCTGTTTCTGAGTGTGGGCACTGGCCCGCATGCGCGAAGTTCGACAGATGCCCCTCACCTCCCTGAGTGCTGCCGCTCGCGCTCTGAGTCGCTCTTGGGCGCCGGGTGTGTTCCACATCTTGCCCTCCCACTGTTGTGGGGGCTTTACTTATTTGCAGAAGTGAGGGACAGGATTCAAACATAAATGCAAATATATCATTATTTTCTGATTACAAAATTAGGAATAGGCTTATGAGCAAAAATTAAATAAAACAAAGTAGTAAAGAAAGCCCCCCTAATGTTGCTTCCAGATAGAACATTGTCAATAATTTGATGATTACTTTTCCAGAGCTTTGTGTGCATAAAAACTAATAATTATTTTTAAAATCAGGTTTATATTACATGCACATTTTTTGACATGCTTCTTTTTACTTAAACATGTATCTTGCTATTTTTTTTTTGTTTTTGAGAAAGTGCACACGATCTACCTTGTTCTCTGGAAGGGCTACCTGAGGCTCCATCAGTGCCTGCCCTGGGAGCAGTCCACCTTACTGGGTAGCACTCGGGCCATTCTCTGGAATCACAGTGCCTCAACAGTCTGTGCACTCATGACTGAAGGAGAAGTTTCTAGAGGGACTAGGTCAAAGGTATACACACATACCCCTACACACATACATAAATGTTTAATTTCAGTCATCTCTGCTTCCAAAACGCATCTCCCATCCCCACCTTGGCTGCCACTGCCATCTTGCACCTGCTGCTGCAGCTGCCACTCTTCACCCTGTTTCCATCCTGGCCCTGACTCCCAAAATCCACTAGGTATCCAAGCCCCATTGCGATCTATAAAAACAGAAATCAGGTAATGTTCCATTTCTTTTCAGCACCCTTCAGTGGCTTCTCACTGTGCACAAAACCAAATCCAGACTCTGCCCTGAGGCCTACAAAGCCCTGTCCTGGGCGACCCCTTCCTGCTCCCTGCCCTCCCTTCAGTGCACGCAGCCCTCTAGCCATTGCTGCCTGCAGCCTTGGCCTCTGCTGCTCCCCCTGCTGGACACACTGTGCGGTGGCTCTTCATCACCCAGCCTTCCCCAGCCAGCTCCCACCAGGAGCTCCCTCTGCCCACCCATGCTGTCCCATCATCCAGGCAGGCCCTTTCCTTCACAGCCCTGGCCACATCTGCAACGCCTGTTTCTTTTGGTCTGTCTTTCTTTTTTATTTTTTTTAATGCAGTTATCACTTGAGGCTTTGCCATCTCATTCCCCACCATTACTTCAGTCCTCAGCGCGACACCCTTGGCATGTCTGCATGCGTGAATACATTAACAATGGTAGTCACCACATTGCCCTCCCCTTTGACTGGACTGTGACGGGATGCGAGAGAGTCTTTTTACACTTGCATAATCTAGAAGGAGCAGGGAGCAGTGGCCGAGGGTGCAAGTTACGACTCTGCCGTTCAATCACTATAAGTGGGGCCAGCTTAAAGGCTCTAGGCCTCAGTTCCCCCTTGATGGGGGACTCCAAAAGTTCAGTCACTTAAAATGCGGAGTTGCAACCTTGGGTAGGTAGTGAAGAGGCTGGAGGGGGCCTGCTTGCCTGACCGTGGGTTTGAGAATCTTAACGCCCCATCCCAGTCCTTCCTGGAGCTGGCTGTGTTTGGTGGCTTGGCTCTGCCATGGACATCGTGGGGATGCCTGTGGGCCCCCGGACTGCCTGGGGTTTCCTGGACAGTGACAGCAGTCTCCCCATGAGGGACGTCCCGGGTAGCTGGCATTCATTTTATTGTTTTGTTCCCCAATGACTGGGCAAGAGTATTGGGGCTCCAGAGAGGGGTGTGCCCCCTGTTGTCTCACCTAACCTGGGGTCCACCCCTGCAGAACTGAAGCTGCACCCACTTGAGACGGGGGTTTGGGCCAAGAACAGGAGCCAGGTGCCTGTCCTGTTTCAGCAGGAGTTCACATTGGCACAGGTCTTCAGTCCCCCGGCCTGCCTTGCAGGGTCACTGTGAGGACCAAATGAGAGAAGGAGTCGGAAATGTTTTGTAAAGTGCAGAGCATTATTCCATGGTAGGGGATACTGGTTTTATGATCACTGAAACTGCTTCAAAGAGGAGCCCACCCAGGAACTCATGCTTTCCGTGGAGGAACAGGAGATCCACCCACCCCACCACGCTCAGACGTTGAAGACACAAGCCGGGACCTCAGGCCGGCTTCCGTGGGAGTTGTACGGACCGCCCCAGTGCGCACAGCTGGAAGACCTTGCTTTCATCTTTTTAAATGCCATTGCTGAATACGTGCTCCCTTTAACACAGGGTTTTTCAGCTCACCACTGCTGACATCTGGCCAGGCAGCTCTCTGTTGTGGGAACTGCCCCGTACAGTCCAGGGTTAGCAGCGTCTCTGGCCTCTGCCTCCTCGCCGCCGCCAGCACTCCCTTTCCCCAGCTGTGACCAGAGACATTTCCAGTCGCTGTCAGATTCCTCTGGGGGGCACAGTCACCCCAGTTCAGACCACTGTTGTAATAAAGTGGATCTCCGAGAGGCAGAGATCCGTTTTTCTGGTTTCAAAATCCGTATCAGAGGAGTTAAATGACTTGTCAAGGCTCATACCACTAATGCCGCCTCCGAGGCTTACGGGTGCTCTCTGCCCCTTATTACAACCACTACCCAGCCACCGAAATAAAATAGTCATTTAGAAAATATTGGTCACGCACCTACTGTATGCCAGGCAGTGTTCTATTTGCTCGGTAAATATCACTGATCCTCGGTATCGGGCAGGATGGGTGGAAGAACGGAAAAGGTGGACGGCCCTGTTAGTTTCCGTTGCCATTGCAACAGCTGACCACAGACGGAGTGGTGTAGCTACGGCTCTGGAGGTCGGACACCCAAGTGCAGTTCCGCTGATCTGCAGTCAAGGCGTCGGCAGGCCCGTGCTCCTTCTGGAGGCTCTGGAAGAGAAGCCCCTCTCTCCTCCCCCAAAGCCGGCGGTGTAATGGCTTTTCTCCTGCCTGACCTCTGCTTCCATCCTTATATCCTCTCTTTCTGACTCTAATCTTCCTGCCTGCCTTTCCCAAAGCTGCCTGTGATTACATTAGGCCCAAATGGGTAATCCAGGGTAACCTCCTCCATCTCAAGATCCTTATTTCAGTCACATCCGCAGAGTCCCTTTGCCATGGAAGGTGACATTCACAGGCCCCAGGGGTTAGAATGTGAGCATCTTGGGGGGCCGTTTCTCCAGCCTACAGCCTTCTGCCCTCGCCCCCACAGATCTGCCCCCCCCATACAGAATACATTCATCCTGTCCAAAGTTTCCTGGGGGTCTCAACCCATCACAGTATCAACTCAAGTCCAAAATACTTCCCAAGTCTCATCTGCTCAAAGTCCCCAAGTATCCTCGTCTTACCATGTAAATCAGTATGGGTGAAACTGGTTAGAGCCCACATCAAGGCAGAATCGCTGCCCACGTGTGTACTGGGAAACGAGGAAACCAGCTATCTGCTCCTAGGTACAGCGGTGGGTCAGGCACAGAATGGCAGTTACAGAAACTCCCGTCACGGGAGGGAGAAAAATGAAAGGGAAAAAAAGTGCCACCAAACCCAAGCAGGTTTGAGATCCACTGGGCCGACTCCACCAGGCTGCAAGGCCCAGGGATGATTCCCTGCAGCCAGGGCTCCGCCCTCTGGGCAGGGCTCCACTCTTGGAGTCATCCTTCTGTCATGAATGGTACTCCTTTCATCCACCTGCTTCCGGCCTGTAGAATTTTGGGAGTCTGACCGCTTTCCTTTATTTTGTCCTGCCTCTCTCCCATTCAGCTCAAGTTGGCAGTGTCTCTGCTGGTATGGCGTTCTCAAAAACCACGTGGGTCTCTAGAATCCATTCCGTTAGACAAGAAGTTCCTCCACAGATCTTTCCTAGACAATCCCCGCTCCGTTCGTGGCTCCTGCTGAGATGTGAAAGGGGGTCCATGAACCATATGTCTCCTGTCTTCAGAGCGCCCTCAGTGTGGTCGAATGCTCTAAACCTGGGGTCCTCTGCAGTGCTGGCAAAGGGTGGTTCAGGCACACCCTCGGTGTTCTCTCCAGAGCATGCGTTTCTGGCTGGGAATCTTCTCATTTTAATGTCTTTTGCAACCTGGATAGACCGAGAGTTTCCCAAATCATCAAATCCCAGTCCTTTTTACTGAATGCCTGTTCCCTTAGTCTTTCCCTTTCTGCTAACATGTTATTCGAAGCAGAGACCAGGCTGCATCTTCAGCACTTTGCTTGGAAATCTTTTTGGCTAAATATCCAATTCCATCATTTACAAAATTCACTTATCACATAACTGTAGGACATAATTCAGCTAAGATTTTGCCACTACGTAACAGGATTCCCTCTCCTCTAGTCGCCAATGACAGCTCCCTTATTTCCTCACCAGTGGCACCTTTGATACCCATATTTGTCATCATCTGTTTAGGATTATTTCTCTGAGGTGATCAGAATTTTCCATATAGTGCTTCTCCCTTCTTCATGAGCCCTCCCTGAATCACAGGGCCCAGGGATGAGGATTTGGAAACCTCTGGGGAGTCGTTTTTCAGCCTGCTGCAATGGCTGCTAAGTTTGTGGGTCGGCCACCAAACCTTCATGGATTGCGTCTCCTTCCCGCATGGCTAGGTCAGACGCTGTGAGGGCGGCGGGTACAGTACAGCTCGGCTGCCCAAACCTGCTGGTTTTCCCCAAATAGTCCATTTCATGGGTTTTGTTCCAGTGTAAACCTAGTAGTGTTCTTTTTCAAAAGTATCCTGGTTTTGGTGATAAATTTTCTGGTCATTCTTATCTATCTTAATTCTTGGTCTTAAGATTGTAAATATACAATCTTATGGAGACGAAACACATGGGAAAAAAATCGTCACACAGTTATAGTTAAGTGTTTTATAAATATCCTGACCTTTAGGTGCCTCTAATCATCCATCAGTTCATGAGACAGCCCCCGCAAGTACCTACCAGGCCCTGACCACCTGGAATTTCAGATGTGGGACTCGAGGCCTCTGCGATTTCATATTCTAAGTATGACTCCTGGACTAGCAGCATCAGCAATATGTTGTTAGAAATGCAAATTCTTGGGCCCTGTCCAGAGCCCACTGAATCAGAAACTATGGGTGGGAACCCCACAGTCTGTTTTAACAAGCCCCCAAAGCAAAACATCTCACACGCACGCACATGAACATACATGTCCCCATGCACGCACACACATTCATTCTCGGTGACACCCAGGCGTGGGAGCAGCACAGTCAGTACCGTGGACGCCGTCCTGTTCAGAGAGTTGCCTACTTGTCCCTGCCCTCTGTTTCCCCATCTTCAAAGTGACGACAGCATGTCGGTTGACGTGATTTTGCTAAATGTTAGTTTGGTAGAAATAGTCCTTTGGTTCCAGAGATCTATTTCAAAAGTATTTTTTAATCAAAGTAACATATTTCATTTTTCACTTTTCTTGACTTTTGGCAGGAGCTAAGAAGAAGCCTGGAACTTAGTGTAAATCTACAAAAGAAACAGAAGGATGGCTCCAGTGACGAGTGTGACTCCATTGAAGAAGATGTACTCTCGGAGCCTGAGCCTGAGGACCCGGCGCCAGTGGGCTACCCCAGGCCCGACCCCGCCCTTTCCCGTGGGGACTCAGTGCAGAAGGGTGCTCCTGAGGACCGGGAGACACAAGGGCGCCCTCCACAGGACCCGGACACCCTGGTGGTGCTGGAGTTTAACCCGGCTTCCAGAAGTAAGCTCTGCCTCGTGCGGCATTTCTTTGCCTTTGGCATCTCCGGATCTGATAGCAGGTCTTAAGTTTTCAGCCACACTTTGAATTCGGCCTTTGTTAGACCGTCTGACGGGCCAGAGAGGTGTGTCAGTCAGGTCTCTGCTGATTGCAAGAGGAGTTGCAGGTGGTACGTGTCTGGCAGTCATAGGGGCCGTCTTGTGCATTGCGGGGTGTCTAGGCCTGAGCAAAAGGGACTGTGCACTGGCTTGGATAGCTGAGGGTCCAGAGCTTAGCTGGACTCAGTTTTCTTCTCCTCTCCTCGTCCTTCCCCTTCCTTCTGTCCCTCCCCTCCCCTCCCCTCCTCTTCCTTCCTCTCCTCTCCTTTGCCTGTCCTTTCCCTGTTCATTCCCTTTGCTCCTCCTTCCCTTCTTCCCTCTCATCTCTTCCTTCTTTTGTCTTGTCTTGGTACCATTCTCAGGTAGGCGCTCTGCATAAGGACATGTACTTGAAACATTGGCTTTGCAGCTCCATCAGAAAGTGGATTTTTCTTCCTAAAAGCTCTAGCAAAAGTCCCAGACTTGGCTTTCTTTTTTAGAGATTTTATTTATTTATTTTTAGAGAGAGGGGATGGAGGGAGAAAGAGAGGCAGAGAAACATTGATGTGAGAGAGAAACATTAATCAGATATGTCGGAGACTGAACCTGCAACCCAGGCATGTGCCCTGACTGGGAATTGAACCGGCAACCCTTCACTTTGTGGGACGATGACCAACCAACTGAGCCACACCAGTCAGGGCCCCAGCCCTGCCCTTTAAACCCACACTGGGTCACATCTCTGAACTAGCAGTCACTGTGGCACCAGTTGGCCAGGTCCAGCTGTGGATGTGGCTATCATCACCCAAACCACATGAACTGATAATAGTTTCCAAAGAAATTCAAATCATGTCTGAAGGAGGCAGAAATCATGCTTACAGGCACCAACCACGGCTGTCCACCAGAGGAGGTTTTTCCAGCAATGTTTCCAGGGTTTGTCAGAACAGACCCTGGAAAAAAAAACAGTCGATGGGGTGTGGGGTGGGCCTGCCTGCAACACCCGCGCTCTCCCACCCACACGGGCTTGGCCTCTGCTCACTCCTGCCAGGTGTGCCTGTGTTTGGAGTCAGCTATCAGGGTCAGCCAGCTGGGCAGCATGAGTGAACCTGAGGAAGGAGAAATGAGGGAGTGCTTGGAACTAGGCGCTGTGTGTGTTCGTCTACTCGGGTGCCATAGCCAGTACTGCAGACTGGGCGGGGCGGGGCTTAAACAGCAACAGAAATTTGTTTTCTCACAGTTCTGGAGGCTGGAGGTCCGAGACCAGGGTTCTGGCGGGGCTGGTTTCATCTGAGGCATTCCTTCTTTTGGTTCGTAGGTGTCTGTCTTCCCTGTGTGTCTTCATATGGTTTTCCCTCTGTGTGTGTCTGAATGTCTTAATTTCCTCTTCTTATTAGGACACCAGTCAAATTGGATTAGCACCCACCATGACTGACTGGTTTTACCTTAGTTACCGCTTTAGAGACTGTATTTGCACAGCCACATTCTGAGGCACGGGGGTTAGGACTTGACCGTACGAGTTTGGGGGAGACATAATGACAGGTAGCCACACCCAGCAGTTGATGTCCCCGGAGAGGAGAACATTTGCCCCTCAGACGTGGCGCCTCTCGTACCCAGACCCTTGCTGGGCGGCCCCTCTACCCGAAGTACCGCACTTCCTATCCTACTCAGAGCCTAGAACCGGGCTCCCTGCTCTCCCTTCGAGGCTCAGCCCAGAGCTGCTTCCTCTGAGGATCCTTCTCTGCGCACCCAGCACGGCCCGCTCTCGGTGGCCCTGTGGCTTCAGAGCACCCTCTGGTGCTGGCCCTGCTGGCCCTAGTTGCCTTCCTCCCGTCTGGCCTGTGAGCTCGGCCAGGGCACAGGCCGGCCCAGCCCTCCCTTGCAGCCCCAGCACGTGGCACTCACCCGGCACACCTGAGCGACTCGGGGAATCTTTGTCAAGTGCATGATGGAGCTGTGCCCACCTGTGGAAGCGTCTGGTGGTCGAGACCATACTAATATCCGTCTGCGTGACACCCGCTGGGTGCACGTTGCTGTGGATGGTGTTTTCTCCACGAGGTGGGGAAGGCAGGGAGGGCTGTTGGGAGCTGACCAAGCCCCGACCCTGGAACTGGTGTCGCTTGCTGGTGTGAAGGACCAGGCCGCAGGAGGAGAGCAGTTGGGTCCAAGGCAGTTTGAGAGTGACACAGGCGTAGAACAAAAAGAGGGAACTTTACTTTCTGAACATTTCACACTTTTTAACAGTTGGATTGCTTGTCAGGCCCCGGGTTGACCACCGTGGCATCTGATCTGTGAGTGCGCAGAGGGTGGGGCACCCTCCCGCCGCCACCCTTGCCGCCCCTTTTGTCAGCAGCCTCTTCTCCAGCCCCGTTGGCTGGCTTCTGCAGTCCCAGTGGTGGCAGAGGCCCCCTGATAGCAGCAGGAAGGAGGCCAGGGCCTGTTTTTGGGTCCTGCTGGGCCCCAGCGTGGGCTGGAGTTCCAAACTAATCCTGAGCATCTGCTCAGGACCAGTCAGCAGGAACCTGGGAAGATGTGCTTGGTTCTGGGCTGTTCACTCGTTCATTCATTCATTCATTCATTCATTCATTCATTCGTACTGGGCACTTATCAGGTCCTGGGCAGTGTGCTGGGACAGCTGGGCTCAATCCCTTTTCCTCCTACAGCTCTTCGTCCTAGAAGGGAAAACAGACAATAAGTATGTAAACAATAGACAATACAATTGCCAGGATTTCTTGGGTTCTAATTAACACGTACCAAGCAGTATCTCAAGGACTATACATATAGCCCTTCATTCCGCTCTCACCACAACCCTAAGGAAAGTACTTGTTTTACAGATGGGGAGCTGAAGCCCAGAGAGGTCAGATAACCTGCCCAAGGTCACAGCGAGGAAGGGGCCGAGAGGGACCCACTCTCCAGCGGTCTGAGTGTGGAGCCCGGGCTCTTCATCACTGGACTGAGCACACAGACAAGACAGTTCCCAAGTGGTAACTGGGCTCCGAGGAGCCAGTACACACCTGGCCCAGTCTGGCTGTCCTTCTAAATTGGCAGACAAATGGGAGGCCGGCGGGCTCTGATAGGAGGGCATGTTGTTGCCTTTCCGACCAGTAGAGCTGGGTGGATGGCGATTCTGGACTGTCACTGAAGCAGACGGACGGCCAGCCCCGTTGTCAACACAGCTGGACCGCTGACAGCCTCAGCGCGAGGATGGGGGCTGTGTGCCCTGACAGAGCTGGGCAGCTGGCTGGAGCCCTGATGGCTTCCTGGCCCTGCTCTCCCCATCCCATTTGTCCATGTGAGTGACGGGCAGTGGGTGAGCAGCATGGAGAAGGACAGAAGTTGTGTTTCCAATAACTGGAACAGGAGAGGGCTGGGTTAGCTTAGGGACTTAGAATCTTGAAGTTGTGAAGATTACAAAATGGGACACTGGTTGGGGGTGGGGGTCACGGCAGGACACTGGTAGCTGGAGTGGTCAGAGAAGCCTTGGAGGATGTAATGTTTCAGCTGGGACAGGAATGAGAAGACAGCAGCCACGGGGACAGCACCCCAGGTGCTGGAACAACAAGCACAAAGGGTTTAAAGTGGGAAGAACTTGGTGCAGGCAGGGACAGAAACAGGGCCAGGGGAGTGTGGTACCAGATGAGGCCAGCAGTGAGCCCAGGCCACCTTCTGTGAGTCTGGGTCCTCTGGAGCCTTAGAAAATACCCTTCACAGGCTTTTGCTGGCTAAGGTGGACCTCCGGGCTTGTGTCCGCAGGACTGTCTCATGGAGAGGAGGAAGGCCGTGGGTAGGCGAGGGCTCCGAGCCAGGCCGTCCTGGTCCAGCGCTGAGTCTGTGCCTCCCAGCTCTGTGACTTTGAACAAATGACTTGACCTCAGAGCCCCACCCTGTAGTAGTGTGTATTAGTTTCCTGCTGCTGCTGTAATAAATCACCACAAACTCGGTGGCTTAACACAAATTCACTGCCTCACAGTTCTTCATGGGTCAGAAGTTCGACATGCATCTCACTGGGCTGAGGTCAGGGTCAGAGGGCTGCGCCACCAGGAGGCTCTGGGGGAGCCCGCGCTGCCCTGGCTGGCGCCCGCGGGCACAGGCTGCCTCTGCGAGGCCAGCAGGGTCCCGTCTCTCTGCCTTTCTTCCTCGGCCACACTTGCCTCCGCCCCGCCTCTTCTGCCGCCCCCTGAGCGTGTGTGAGAGTTGTTGTGGTACAGTGCACCCAACACAGAACCTGCCGTTGCCCTCGCCCTGAGGAGCGCAGCTTCGCGGTTATCGAGCACACTCACACTGCGCCGGCGCCACCGCTGTCTGCAGTTTTTTTCATCCCAAACTGAAACTCTGTTCCTCTTCGCTGTTAGGGGCCCTTGTGGTTACACCTGGTTCACTGGGATAATCCAACATGATCTTGTTTTAACTTTAGCTCCTTAGCATGGCTGACTCCCCTTGGCCGGGGATCCGGACGTGGCCGTCTCTGGCGGGCATCGTTCCACCCAGCATCTCTCTCCCAGGACGGCGGGGCGCAAACGCGGAGAACGCGGCAGCGTGCGCTCTTGCGTCATCAGCACATCTGCGGCGTCCGGGGAGCAACCCTGTGGTCCCTCCTCTCCCCATTCTTCGTCTTGTCTCATTAGACAGCCTGGGTCCGCGGTCACACACCCGTCTGCGTGCCCTGCATATCAGACCAGCAGGGGGGCGCTGCTTCAGGAAGTGTGGAGAAACACGTGTCTTCCCAAAGTCCAGAGGGGAGAGAGGAGAGGTCAGCGGAGGTCTGGAAGACCCCCAGCAGTCCCCAGCACCTACCCTGAGCTCCACCACAGGCCCCCGGGGTCTCGTCTGCTGGGAATCACGTCACGCTGCACCGCAGTGGGCACCCTCCGGGCTTCTGCCTGCCCAGGCCAGGAGGCAGCACCCACAGGACCAGCTCTTCTCCCCGCGTGTTCGCTGTGCTCCGGCTCCCACCAGCCTCCCTGCCTGTAGGCAGGCTGCTTTCCCGCCTGGTGTCCCCAGCACGTCCTCCTCCTTCTCGAGCTCACAGGTGTGTGCTGGCCGCTAGGCTCCGGGGCGTGTGCCCTGAACGTGAGCCGTTCACACACCTTCCTCACGACTTGGTGCCACCTCCACAAACTCCCTGCACTGACTTGTAGGTGTTATTTAAACCAGCACCTTTCTTTTCTCCTTTTTACCCTTCTCTTTTCACCTCCCTGCCCTCCTCTCTCCCCCCTTCCTTTCTCTTTCTTCTGCATAAATCTAGGATTGTCCCAAGCAATAACATTCATGAAATCAAGGATTGATAAGCTGGATACATTTTTTTCCCATACACATTCAGATGTGCAATTGCTTAAAAAGTGGCCTGCCCACATGACATCTGGAGTCATCACCCCTGTTCCACCGGCGATCTGGGCGCGAGGCTTGAGGAAGCGCTGACTCTGAAGCGTGGCCTGCGGGCCCTTCACTGTCTGGCTTCGGTCAGCAGCCTAGTCCCCAGCCAGTCACCTGCCACATACCTTCTCGCTGTCAAACCTTTGCTCACTGTTCCGCTCCCAGCTCCATGCCCCTGGTAATACCCTCGTCTCCGTAAGGGCCCTCTCCGGCGCCTGCTGCATGCCCGACAGCCCCACGCTCCACGATGCGTGCTCTTCCATGACCTGGCACTGGCACACTGCCGTCCCGGGCCTGCTCTCCGAGCCATCCGGCCGTCCTCTCCTTGCAGGCTGTAAACGTTCTGTGCTGTGTGCTCTCGACTCCAGCGGCCTTGGGTGTGCTGTCATTTTACGTGCCGTGCTGCTGTTTAAACCAACACTGCGTTGACTGTCAGACTTGTCCCTACTCATACACATTGAAGCTTGAGCACCAGTGTGTGTCCTGGAGTAGTTCATGTATTTGCCTAACTGAGGTGCCTGGCGCATGCGGCTCTGAGCAGCCTTTGTTCATCCTCTGTGTTGTTCACCTCTGACCCCGCGCGTGAGCCTGGGGCTTGAGCCTGGGGCCCGGCACCAGGTAGGGTCCGATAAGTACTTGTTGAACGACTAAGTGAACAAACAAACAGATGCCTGAGTAGCATGTCCCAACTCTGCTTGCGCTCAGTATTTGACGTGTAAATAATTCTTTTCCCACAGGTAATAAAAAGGAAAGAAATTTGTCCGCTAAGCGAAAAGACAATGCTGAGGTCTTCCTTCCCAGCAAACTGGAGCCAAACCTGACTCCCCAGCCACCTGCTGCACTCCCAGACCAGGAGAGGCCGTGTTCAAGTAAGAGTCTGGGGGCCCCTGAGCAGCGCCGGGCCCGGGCCTGAGTCGTTCTCAGTAGGGTGCTGTCTCGGAGGAGTCCTCGCTTACTTACCTTCTCCGCCAAGGTCTGAGCTGACCTTTTGCAATGTATTTTTAGTGAAGGTCTCCATAGAAACAGAACCAATAGGGAGAGAGAAAAGGAGAGAAAGAGAGAGGAAGAGAGATTATAAGGGACTGTCTTGTGCAGTTACGGAGGCTGGCACGTCCAATCTGCAGGACAGATGGTGGGTGGGAGACACAGGGAGAACGGGCGTCTAGGCTGGGAGGCTGTCACACGGGAAGGACCGGTGCTGCAGGTGAAGTCCGGATGCAGAGTTCTCTGTCACTCGGGAAGATGCAGTCTTTTTGTGGCATTCAGGCCTTCAACCGATTGGACAAGTCCTGCCCACGTTATGGAGGGCAGTCTGCTTATTCTACCAATTACAATGTTAGCCCCCTCTAAAACGTCCTCCCAGAGCCCAGAGCGGCGTTGGGCCGCTCACCTGGGCTCCGGTGGCCCCGTGGACACATAACCGTCACACCGCCTTTCTGGTTCTGTGACTGAGATGTGGCTACAACTGAAAATTTGTTTTATTTTTGTTTTTCCTTTTCAATTAATTTGTTTACTCACATGGGTAATAATACATGCAAATGCTACCAAACCCTAAAAGTCCAGCAGAGATTGTGGTAAAAAGCCAGTCTGCTGCTCTTCTAAGGAAACAAGAGGTCACACTGCCTGAGTGCTCGCCGGGAGCCAGCTGCTGTTGCAGACACTTGGTTGTATTGTGTGTAAGTAGATCATGTATGTAATTTACATAAGTAAAGTACAGCCCTTATCGCTAGCATTTGGGGCAGGTCCTGCTGTGGCCTCTGTTTTGTCAATGAGCCTTGGCAGGAGTGCGGGACTCACACAGCTGGAGCATGGCAGCGGTAGGCCACTGCCAACGGCAGGGTGACTGCACCGCAGCGTCCCTAACCAGCAGTCCTTGCTCCCTGGAGGCTGGAGACAGATCACTGCCGAATCCAGTGGCTGGAGTGGCTGGGGGTGCGGGTTGGGGGGCGTGGCATTAACTTCTGGTTTCTATGGTCCAAAGGATCACAGAGCTCAAGGCATCCTGGTGTCCCAAGAATTTGGAACTCGCCTGGGGCAAAATCCGGCCCCAGCCAGCCAGCCTCCTTAGACAGGCTGAGCCAGGGGCCCTGACACATGTACTGGGGGCTGGAGGGACTGTTTTCTGCAGGGACGGGCCAAGGGACCCGGGGGGGGGTGGTGGTGGTGGCGGAACCAGCCCCTCCTCCCCAGTCACAGTCCAGAGATCAGGACCCATGCACTCTGAGCCTGCGGCCTGAGGCTCGCAGCCATTTTCCCAGCAGCTCAGGTCGGATGAAGGAAATAACAGTAGCTACCACTGACTCACTGCGCATCTGTTTTGTGCTGTGTAACTATTGCCTTGGTTTGGATTCCCCGGAAGCAGACTCTGAGACAGGGTTTCAAGAGCAAGTGATGTATTCGGGAGGTGGCTCCTGGTAGGGACAGGAATGGGAAGGAGCCAAAACTGGCTTCCTCACCAAGCAAGTTCACTGGGCAAGCGCAGTATCGCCTGGCTGGGGAGTTCTGGGGGCAGTGCAGAGCACCAGCCTCCACATTTGTCACTGTGTCCTACCCCCGGGGGCGAGGAGCTGGGTTCCTATGCACTTCTCCTTCCTCGGGGGTGGTAGGCTGTTGCGGGGAGCTGACTCTCCAGCACTCTGGCTCAGTGGGCTCCCCCACCTCTCAGCTCAGCATTCTTCTTTGCACCCTGCATTCTCAGACAGGCTGGTAGGGGTGGTGAGAGGGCCACCAGCAGGTCTGGGCATACAGCACCCCGCCAGCAACGCTGGCAGAAGAGTAGCGTGGCACACTCTGCAGCCTGACCACCTGGTGCAGATCCCACCTTTCTGCCTACTAGCGCTGTGACCTTGGGCGGATTGCTTAACCTCTCTGGGCCTCATTCTCCCGTCTGCCAAACAGGTGAGAATAGCGCCCTCCTCCGAGGGTGTCACAGGATTAAAGGGCTGGGCAGATAGGGCTGCTTAGAGGAGCGCTGGCTCAGAGCAAACACTCAGTCAGGGTTGGCTGGTGCTATTCTCACAACTGCCAGCAAAGCCTGGGAGCTGCTCCTCATTGCCCGGCTTAGGTCAGGAGAGGTTCTGTGAAGGAGACCCTGGTGCTGCCCCAGAGGCAGAGGGAGTGGGTGACAGGTAGCAAACTCTCAGAGCTTCCTTATGGATACTGTTACCCCGTTCTCCCACTTCCTAGATGAGGAAACTGGGGCTGAGAACATGAGAGTTACTTGCCTAGAGTTAACAGACAGGACAGCGAGGTGAGATTCACACCCAGGCTTCAGGTCCCGTGCTCTGACTAGCTCTGCAGGCTGCTCCTCTGCGGCTGGCCAGCCACAGGTGGCTCTGGGGGTGCGTGGGCACGTAGGTCCTGGCAAGCTTACCGGTGACTCCAGCAGTGGTTTTCAGGTCAGTGCACAGAGCCCTGGGTTGGGGAGTGGAGGGAAGCAGTCGGGGGCTGGCGGCAAGCACGCAGGCCCTGGGGAGGCAGTGAGCAGCACATTGTCCCTGTTCTCGTGGCGTTTGCATTTTAGTGGGCAGGGATAGACGACAGGCCTGGAGGTTGGGTGGTGACAGTGACTACCAGGACAGCAGCAACTGGATGATGATGACTGGGCTGTGTGGTGAGAGCAGACCTCTCTGAGGAGGGAAGACTTGAGCTGAGAACTGGGTGATTTCCAGGACCTGCGCTTTGCAGAGGAGAAAGCCTGTGCAAGGGTCCTGAGGTAGAAAGAGCAGCTTGGTTAGCTCGAGCACTGGAAAGAAGCTGGAGGTCGGAGCATAGGGAGTCGGGGGAGGCGGCTGAGATGAAGTCACAGCTGTGGGCAGCGACCAGAGAACAGGATGAGAGCAGCAGAAGGACTCAGCCAGGAAGATCTCTGTGGCTTTGCAGATGGGGCGGCCGTGACCTGGTTTTCATGTTAACGATATCCCTCTGGCTGCCACATGGAGTGCGGCCTGTTGGGAGCTGGAGTGGAAATGGGGTGACCAATGAAGAGACTGCTGCAGGATGGAGATGGTGGGAGTGTTACCAGTGGCTAGACTAACCGTGAGATTTTATCCTGAACAACCTGGGCGAGAACCTGGGCAGTAGGCAGCCTGCCTCAGTGGGGCAGGAAAGCTGAGACTTGGTGGTGATGGGGAGCCCTGGCTTGTCAGTTGGCTGGGGTAGGTTCTGAATCTGTGCTGTGATCAAAGGGGACTGAAGCAACTGCAGCTGGGGTCGGGGTCCGGGTCTGGACAAGCCGAGAAGTGCTAAGACCCTGGAGGCAGACCGGGGCCTCTGGTCTGTGTGCTGCTTCTGCTGGGCGTGAGCAGGGAACTGGAGGCAAACCGGGCCTGCAGGTGGGGAGGTTCCTTGCCTCTGCAACCGCAAAGAGCTGGGATCCAATGGGCAGAGTGGGACCAGCACTCCCAGGGTCTTCTTGGCAAAAGCCGGAGTCTAGAAAGAGACCTGCATGGGGCCGGAGGATGGTAGAGGTGGGAAGGGAATCACTGTCGGAGTGATGTGTTGACAAGGGCATGTCAAGGTCACAGCAGCTGATGGGTTAAAGAGCTGTTGTGTTTGTAAATCCTGATAATGGAGACATTGTCTGTAGGGGTAAGGAGGAAGATGTCCCATGTAAGGTGTCAGAAAACGCTAGTGAGTTTTGGATCTGTCAGCTTTGGTCAGATGAAGGGCTGGGAAGCGGAGAGAGAGGAGGAGGGGCCATGGGACAAGCTGTAGGCTCGCGTCGGCCCAGAGCTCCAGCAGCGAGGGCTGAGCCTGGGCGGCAGTCCGAGTGATGCTGTTTCCTCTGCACTAGGACCAGCTCCGCTGCCTGCTGCTCATGTTGAAAAGACCTCCATCTGTACGGCTGGTGCTCACTCTGTGTGAAAAATAAAAATGGCTTTCTAGAAAGTTCCTCCAAAACAATCTGTTAAAAAGAAATGAAAGCCAGGGTAGGTGTGCCGCTTCCCAGAGCCCCAGGAAGGGGGCGCGGCCCGGTGGTGGTTGGCTGCCCTGCTGGGCTTGCTGCAACTCCCTCCTTCACCCACACGCCGCTGCCTCCAGGTGTTTCGTGTCTGAGCAATACAGTGAAGAGCCAGCATTTGCAAAGCACTGCACCAGTTCCCAGGCCGTGTTCTGCATATGCAAATGTAATTTTGCATTTAATTACCCAAACACCCTGTGCAGTAGGTACTGCTATTATCAGCACCATCTTGCAGAGGAAACCGAGGCCCAGGCACAGCCGGTGATTGGGGAAGCCGGTGCTGAACCCTGGCTGCAGGGCCTCTGGCTTTAACCTCTCCACAGCATGGCCCTTCCTGTGCCACCTACAATGGCAGTACCCCTGCCAGCCTAGTCCTAAGCAATAACGTCTAAACGGGCTTGAGTCATTTGTCTATTTTTCAATCCTGATTATCATAAATATATAATTTAATATTTTTAAAGTTAAACCATGTATCAACTAAAATCATTTTGAATACTGGGTTACTTTCTTAGGGCTGCTGTAACAAAGGACTGCAATCTGATTGGTTTAAACTGCAGAATTTTATCATCTCAAAGTTCTGGAGGCTAGAAGTCCAAGCTCAAGGTGTCACCAGGCCGAGTTCCTTCTGCAGGCTCTTGGGAAGATCTGTTTCTGGGAGCTCTCTCCTAGTTCCTGGGAGGTCCGTGACTTGTGGCAGCGTGACCTCAGCCTTCGCATGGCACTGCCTGCATGTGCGCCTGTCCCTGTGCCCGCGCTCCTTCTTTATATAAGGACCCCAGTCACTCTGGGCTAGAGCCTCCCTGGTGACCTCATCTTAACTCTCTCATTGTAAATACCTCATTTCCAGACGAGGTCACAGGAACTAGGAATTGGGGTTTCAACATCTTTCGGGGGAAACACAATTCAACACTTAACACATACCTTTTATGGCATTTTGAGAAGTAGAGCTTAATTAATTTATAATCTGCCCTTCTCTAGAACATTCTGACGTGCTCTAACAAATTATAGGTAGTATGTAGTGGAAGACTTCCACAAGCGTGGGAGGAAATGAGGGTAAGGAAGAGCACGAGAAGAAAGAGGAGGGGGACAAATGGAGGCCCGAGGGGTCCTGGCCAACATGGCAGAGGGGCGTGCCCTCAGGTGAAGAATGCGTGTCATTGGTTCACTGAGTAAAAACCCTGGTGCTTGGTCCTTAGAGCAGTTTGCCCAACGGCTCCCTCAGAAAGGACCCTGTTTGAGGAAGTGGAGCCTTCCTTTTGAACGGGTTTGGGCTCAGCCTCTCTGTTCGGTATACTTGGCTCCGACATGAGCCAAATTTGAAGAAAGGAAAGTTGAAAACCGTGGCATCGTCACCACCCCCACGCTGAAACGGGATCACTGTGGAACCGCACGTAAAATGACGACTGGTTTCTAAAGGTCAAAACAGTGCAGGAGGCCAAGCTACTCTTGGAAATGCAAGCGTCAGACTGCTGGTTGAGCGCAGCACCCGCGGCTCTGTAGAAACAACACCCCACAGACACCTCTCAGTAGGCCCCGGAGGGTCAGGGTCGTCTCCCCCGCAGCGGGGAAACACAGCTTCCTGGCCGAGCCCCTGGCGAGGCGCTGGCCTCCTTCAGGGTCTGGGCTGCAGGGAAGATGAGTGTTTCAAACACTGGCTGGGGGCGCTGGGATGCTGGCATCTGCAGAGGCAGAAGGAACCTGGGAGGCCCTGAGGGGACAGCGGAATCACACCCATCCTCCCCCTTCCAGACAGAGTCTGGAGCGCTTACATGCTTTACTGTGCATTTGTGAGGACTCTCTTTTTGGTGCCTGCAATAATCATCCTTTTTATACCTTCCTGGCGAATTCAACATTTTACCACCATGTCTTGTCTCCTGTTTGCTCTAGTAGTGCTTTTTGCCTGAAAGTCTGCCAGCTTTCTTTTGGTTAGTGTTTACACGGTGTATCTTCTTTTATTCTTTGACTTTCAAACTTTCTTTTGTAAGCAGCATGTAATGGTTTTTAAATTTTTATCCTCAAACAATCTATGCATTTTAATGGGCACATTAGTTCATTTACATTTAATGTAAGTGCTAAAACATTTGAGTTTAAATCTACTATCTTATTGTTTGCTTTTTATTTATTCTGCCTGTTTTATGTTCCATTTTTCTTCTTTCTTGCCCTCTTTTGAACGGATTACTTTATATTAATTTCTTTTTCCTCTCTATTAGCTTGTTAGTGACACATTCTTTTATCATTCTTTTAGTCGTTACCAGAGATTGCAACATGCATTCTTGACCTGTTAGAGTCTACTTTAAGTTAGCAGGCTTGCCACTTCTCATTCAGTGGAAGGACCTTACAGCTCTGAACCTTCATTTCCTCTCCTCTCAGCTAAAGAGCTACTATTGCCATTCATGCATTTTAATGCTCCCCAGATTTTAAACGTCTCTGGATGATGACATCATCATCATCACTATCTACACAGCACCTTCAGGACCTGCCCGCATTGCTGACCTTCCCGTGTCCTCACTCGAGGCTCTCTCCAGGTCACTAGCACTCTCAGACCGGAGCCCTGAGTGTGTTGCCGGGTCTCTCCAGCCTCCCAGCCCTCTGGCAGCTCTTTTGCGGTGGTGCCTTGAAGGAAACACCTTCCAGGTGCCGGGTTCCCATCTCCGGGTTTCCTTGTCCACCTGCTGCTGGTCCTGTGATTCATCACAGCCCTGTTTGCTTTCTGTGCCTTCAAATAGATTTCTTTTTTCCAACAGATTTTTAGGATGTTTGGTTCAGTTTTCTAGTTGTGCTCCAGGGAGGGACTGATCTGGATCAGCTGGTCTGCCATTACAGAAGTGAAACCAATTGCCTCAGCCTTTAAGAGTTATGTCTCTCCTTGCCCCTTGCTCTCTGGCCAAGGCAATAATGTTGACGGGAGAGACCTGGTTCTTCTTGCTGACACATGTAAAGAATTACATATCAGCAAGCCTAGTAGTATGTAATCAGTTTATTAGTGGCCCGTTCCCATGGAAGAGAACAGGACTCGGTAGAGTAGGGGGTGAAAGGCAAAGTTTCAGGGCAAAGCAGGGTGAGAAAAGCAAGATTGGCTGAAGAGCAGGGTGGCAAGCCCCTGGGCAGCCTGAGGCCGGGTGGCCCGAGGCCCTGTGGCCTGAGAGTCAAGAGCACCCTGAGCCCCCGACAGAGAGAGAGAGAGCGAGTCCTTTGTTCTCAGGACTTATATAGTTGGTGGGATGGGAGGGAAAAAAGTTACATATTGATTAACGGGTAAATGTGGTGCCAGCTTTCCCAGAGGTAATGTGAGCACACAAACCTAGGTATGTGTGGGGGTCTGTTAGCCCGAATCCTTATCTTGCTCCAGACCCCATTTGTTCATCTTGTTGTAAAATAAATACATGACAGGAGGCAGTTCATTAAAATTGGGGCACTTTCCAAAGTTATTTATGGGCTCTTTCTGTGAGCATCAGGGACTCCCTTGTAAAACAGATAGTGACCAGAGGTAGACAGTTAACCAAAGTTGTTTTATGGACTTCTTCTTTGGGCACCGTGGACCCCCTCCCACATTCAGGCCCTGGGATGAGAGCACAGTTTCAAGGCTTTCTTTCCCAGATAGTAGAAATGCTACATAGAATTTCAAGGACTTCCCTTCTTTCTCACTAACAGTGTTTCTTGTGATGTTGGAACACCTGGCAGTATTATCAGGCCAGGCTCAGGACTGCTGAGTTGGCATGTGAGACTTGTCTCCTTCCTCCTCCCTGCTTCGGTTTACTATTTATTCCACCTAATTGGTAAAAGGCGTTTCCTGGCAACCAGGGGCTAGGTGCTGGCCGGTGACAGCACTACAGTCTCAGAGTTCCTCCCGTGCCGTCTCCGCCTCGTTAACACGGGTCTGTGTCAATGTGCATGTGCTGCAGCTCCACAAGGGCGCCCTCTCTGAAACTGTGGTTGTCCCCAGTTCTAGTGAAAGCGCCTTGTGTGTGGTATAACTCCAGTCTCTACTCATAAACCTTCCAGGAAACTTCCAGAAACCTGCTGTCTTCTTGAGGGAGAAGTGGCATTAGTCTGCAGTGCAGTGAGTTGACTGTCCGAGTTGTCCAAGTGCTCTGGGGGGGCGGTCCGTCCGCACCCCTCCCCAGACCCCCGCAGCCGCAGAGTAACCCCCTCGTGGGAGTGACTTAGAAGACCCTGACAGGCCTGTGGTTGGCACTTCCGTCAGGAAAACTGCTTCAGAAACACCATTCTGCCAAAGCCCAGAGTCTTACAACATATCCGCCAGTGTTTGTTGTCGATAGCAAGTGAGAGAAACCCAACCTGGATGGAGCAACAAGGGAAAATACATTGCTCACAGACCTGGAGAGTCTGGGGCTGTAGAGTTCACCTCAGGCATGGTGGGATCCAGGTGCTCAGGTGATTACCACCCGGAAGCTGTTTCTTTATCACTTAGCTCTGCTTCCCTCCAGTCCTGTGGGTCTCAAACTTAAGTGTGCATTAGAATTTTTTGCAAAGCAAATTAAAATACAGATTGCTGGGCTCCAGCCCTTGTTCCTAATTCAGTGAATCCAGGGTGAAGCCTAAGTATTTTAATTCCTAACAAGTTCCCAGGTGGTACTAATGTTCCTGGCCTGGAGCTCACACTTGGAGGACCACATCTTTAGTCTGGGGCATGGCCTAGAGATGGCCCCCAGGGGCTCCAGGCTCTGGTTTCTGGCTGAGCAACCCCAGGGGGAAGAGGCTGCCTCTTTTTTTTTTCTTTTTAAAAAGATTTTATTTATTTTATTTTTAGACAGAGGGGAAGGGAGGGAGAAAGAGAGGGAGAGAAACCTTAATGTGTGGTTGCCTTTCACACACCCCCTGTTGAGGACCTGGCCCACAACCCAGGTGTGTGCCCTGACTGGGAAACAGGTCAGTGACCCTTTGTTTCACAGGCTGGAGCTCAATCCACTGAGTCACACCAGCCAGGATGCCCTTTTCCTTTGTAGTTCCAGCAGAGTCCAAAGAGAACCAGCTTTCATCTGAGCCGATCTCTAAATCTCCGTGGTCAGGGAAAGGAAGTTCTCTCATTGGCTGGGCTGGCCCAGGAGCAGGGTCACATGTATCCAGACCACGGAGGCTACAGGCCGGGGGAGGATGGCTCTCGCAGGAACACCTGGGTGCTGTGAGGGGTCACTGCTGCTGGAAAGACAAAAGCAACTGCTGTTTGTTTCATTTAAAAATTAACACACACAACACTTTGCTACAAATTCTTCAGAGGCAAGGTGTGGAGCAGAGGCCTGGACTATCCAAGAGCAAACAGTAGGAGTCATTTCATCAAGGTGGCAGGGGGAGCCCTGATTTCTTGCCTTGAAGATCATGGGCATTCCTGGGCTGAAGAAGAGACAGCAGCGGAAGGGGGTGTGTTAAGAGTCAGTAGACAGTACTTGCCTGTGGCGAGGCCCCCAAAGAAACTTAAGAGATGAGAACACTGGCCTTTACGAGCTTTGTGTATCAGCTACTTATTGCTGCCCAACAATCCATCCCAAAATGTAGTGGCTTAAAACAACAACCCTTTTGTTCTTGCTCAGGGGTCTGCAAGTGGGCGGGCTAGTTCTGAAGTGAGCCGGGGGTGGCTGGGCTGGACGGTCTCAGATGGCCTCGCTCACGTGTTTGGCAGCCCTGCTGATCCCAGGCCCGCAGGAAGATGACTCGGCTCCCTCCACGTAGTCCCATTATTCAGTATGTGTGGTCTCGGAGCAGCAAGAGAGCGCTAGCCCAAGTGCTTTTAAAAGTCTCTGCTTGGTCATACTTGCCAGCAGCCTGTTGGTCAAAGGAAGCCAGCAGGCCAAGTCGAGCTGGAGAACTTGACTGCACCTCCTGGTGGGAGATGTTGCAGCATCACGGTGCAAACGGCATGTGCCCAGTGGTGGGAGGAACGTGTGGCAGTTTGTCACAGTCTCCTGCACCACGGGAAGCATGCTGCCTGGCGGGGCACAGCCCCCTGAGATGCACGGAGCTCTGGCACTCCTGTACTCCATGCCCAGGGCAATGGTGGACCCTTGTCCCAGGGCGCGGGCTCCTTCCCGCTTCCCAGTTAGATGATAGAGAAGAGTGTGGGCATCTCGAGCCAAAACAGGGCTAACTCAGCTGCTTCCCTGGCCTTTGCCACACAGAGCTGAGTCCAGTCCCCAGGCTGACAGGCACGTGACAGCAGGGATCAGGGTGCACTGTGCACATGAGGGCGTGTGTCCCACATAAAAGGGGCCACCACCCAGCTCCAGCCTACAATTGTCCCACGGGAGTGCCACTCAAGGATTACCAGCTTGTGTGATTTTTTGAGAGATGTTAGGAATCCCAATTTCTCTCTTTTTTAAAAAAAGCTTGGCATCTATTTCTAACTTAAAAAAAGCATAAAAGATACACAGCACACATCTGTAAGCTGGGTTCGGCCTGTGGGCTGCTGGCTCACAACCTCTATGCTGGAACCTTGTCCTCCGATTTAATATCTGCTGTTTCACTGTCTTCCCAGGTGCCCTCAGAGGCCCCGGCATGTGGTGAGGGGCATGTTGCCTGAGACGCTGAATTTGTAGTTTTTGAGTTGCAGCTGGTGGCTGGGAATAGTTGTCTGGCTGGTGAACTGCCCCATAGCCCTGTGTCCTCCAGTCTTTTTGGTGACGTGTTTATTCACGGTAAATCTCTTGAATGACGATATACTCTTTGTTTCTCTGCGAGAGAGATGAAAGGCAAGTTCTGATGAAGCAAAGGGAAAGTGACATTAATAGAAGAGGGGTGGTTTTCAACCCAAAAAGAGCCCTTTGGGATAAATTAAAATGTTCAATTTGGCCTTGGCTGCTGTGACTTAGTGGATTGACTGCTAGCCTGTGAACCAAGGGGTCACTGGTTCAGTTCCCAGTCGGGCACACACCTGGGTTGTGGGCTGGGTCCCCAGTGGAGGGTGTGTGAAAGGCAACCACACATTGAGGTTTCTCTCCCTCTCTTTCTCCCTCCCTTCCCCTTTCTCTAAAATAAATAAATACAATCTTTTAAAAAATAAAGAAAATAAAATGTACAATTTGCCTTTTGCCGGTGGCACAAATTTATTGTGTGAATAAATCTACACTCTCTAGATCCAGGGTGAGAATAAGCCCACCCCTGTGTGTGCAGAAATGCTGTGCCTGAGTGAGCAATGAGAGCTTCAGAAAGAGTTAAAAGGTTGTTGCCCTCTGCGTCATGAGGGCGGCGCAGTAAACACTGGCCAGGGAACAGAAGCGTGGCTCGGGAGGGCGCGGGCACCGTGTGCAGACATCTGGGAGCCACGGGTGGGGAGAGTTCTGGGAGCAGAGCTGTGGAGTTGACCTTCACTTGGAGAAGGGTGATTTAATTTGTAGAAGCATCTTCTTAGCATAATATGACCCTAAGGGCACAGGCAGTGCCTGATGATCATGTTGCTGGTGGAGCTCTGCCTCCCAAATGAAAGACACTCAGGGCAGGAGGGTTTGCACAGACCAAACTGGGCCTGCTGGATGAAACTGCCTTCCTCGGTGTGCTTTCCAAGGAAGAGGCGGGCACGGGGTAGCAGTGACCAAGGCAGGGAGTCGGCTACCTCCAACACACCGTTCGACCCCAGCCCCAGACCACTGAGGCACCTGGTGGCAGTAGAAAGGCCAGGGTCACCATGCAGCTCTTTTCAGACTGTTTGTAAGTGCTCCAGACTGGAAGTGGAGAAGGCACTCAGGAATTTGTCACTGCCCCAGCGTCCCACCAGCGCCAGGCCTGCCCCGCCCCGTGACAGAGTGCTGTGTGTTGGTTTAGCTGCACACACGGTCTTAGCCCCTTATTTCCAGAACCACGTACAGCAGCGATTTTCAACTGTCTCTTCTCATGGTGCACATAAACTAATGACTAAAATTCTACAGCACACCAAAAAATGTATATTTTGCACATCTGACAAAAAAAAAGGTATAACTGATTATTCATACTGGATAGCCGTTGTTCTGTTGTCTGTTGTCATTTTTGATTGGACAGTCTCAGGGAGGAGAGGGCAGTGCCCCTGACTCAGTCAGCAGTCAGGCGCTGCATGTTTAAAGATTCCCGTAGCACAGCGGTTGGAAGTCGCTGGTCTGCAGGGTCTGAAGCATTCAGATGATGGGGGAAAGGATATGCTTTATGACACGCACAGATACTGAGACTGACAAGGTTTGGGGTTGAATCAGTTCCCATCCTTTTATTTGACAACAATGGTAATGCCAGGTGCCGGTAAGCACAATGGACGACGTGGTGTCCTGAAGGGGAGCGAGGCCTGCGGGGCTTCAGTGGCCCCCAACCTCCCGGCCCCGTGCCCACTGCACTTGCCCTTGCTCCCGCTCTGCAGCCCCCCTTGCCGCCCTTCAGCATGCCAAACCCTGCCCACCTCGGGGCCACAGCACCTGCTGATCCCTTGGCCTGGAACACCCTCCCATATGGGGGTTCTCAAGGCTTACCGCCTTGTGGTCTCTGCTCAGATGTCACCTTCACTGGCTGAGCGTCTCAAATAGTGTCCTTCCCCTCCTGGCTTCTCTGGCCTTTTCTCTGCTTTGTCTTTGGTCCCAGCACTCACCACCACCTGCTGGTGTGTCCTGTGTGCAGCTGTCTGATCCGTCTGTTTCTGCCCGTGGCTGAGGTGCGTGAGGACGGGGTGTGCCTGTGCGCCCACCTTGGTGCCCCGAGCTGGTGCCACTGCACAGCATGCTGCGGGTCAAGAGTCTATGCCCTGATGCCTTCGCCCTGCCTGGACGGATTTCTGCTGCAGCTCCCCTTGGGGCGAGCATATGTCTGCAAATCAAGATTCCTCAGTTCCAGCTCCAGTGCAGTTCAAGATCACGTCCTTTCGCTTCCTTGCACTCCTTTGTCCTGTCCCACCTCTTGTTTAGGGGCCTGGTCTCTTCTTGCGCCAAGTGAGGAAGGGCCCAGTGTGGCCCTCGGCTCCCTTTGGCGTTTTTGTCACAGCAAGATCCCACTCCCCTCAGCCTGCACCCCCTGGACCCCTCCCCCCCCATTTGCTTTACCTTCTCATCCCCCCGCTGCGAGCAGGCCACGTAGCTGGTAAGAAAGGCAAACAGGGAAGGCCACCCATTACTGTTCACCATCCAGGCGAGGCATCCACAGGCTCACGACCCTCCTGGGGAAGCAGCTTGCACCATGTTCAACTAGCCCTTGGGTTCTGTTGGTAATGTTTCTTAAAAACTGGAGTACGTTATGAATGAATTGAGCGGACTTCACATAAATTTCATATCTGAGCTTTTCCTGAGAAAGCACAATGGCAATACTAGGAGCATGGCTCGGCGTGGCTGGTATGGCCTGGGGCTGGGTGCCGACCCATGTTCACTGCGGCCCAGCCCCTCACTCGGTGGTACACACAGAGAGCCCGCCTCTGGTTGCACCCACGGCCCCTCTCCTGGGTACCTGCTAGCAATTGGTGGCCCCATTTCAGCTTCGCTTTTCCATAAAAACCCATAGTTCCCCTTCCCCAGCACCTGGCGGTCCTGGAAGCCTGCCCAGGGGAGCTGCCGACGCCACTCTCGACGATGCTGCTTGAACTCGCATCCGGACACAGCGTTCTGACAGAACGCAGCGGCAGGGGCCAGCGCTCCAGTGGGAATCTCCAATAGTCAGTGGTGATGGTTCCTGAGGACACGAGGGTGGGAGGGTGCTGTTTTCCAACACGCTCTACACCAGGCCTATGTGTGTAAGTGACCCCCGAGAGCTCACACCTGTAAATTCCCAGTTGGCTTGTTCGAGGCTGGCGGTAATGTCAGTCTGCCATCACTGTTGAATAACGCAGTCTAGTTGCCCACATCAAATGCACACCCGCAGACCTCCCTCCCAAGCCCCAGACTTGCATGCGTACGTGCCGACTCAACGGCTCCACTCTGGTGCCTGCACCTCTGGGCCCGGCCTGTCCAACCCAAGCCCCTGTTCTCTTCTAACCCGCTCCCTCCACAGCCCCGTTCCATCATCAAAAACAGTTCCATTGTTCGATTGTCCACTTCCTCAGGCCCACGCGTGTGGAGTCATCCTGAGCTCCCACCCCCTCCCCGTCTCTTCCAGCCACATCTACCTGCCAGGAGATCCTGCTGGCTGTCTTTGTTGTAGATGCAGAGTCTGGCGCACTCTGTCTCCTCTGCTGCTGCGGGGCCTCGCGGCACAACATGGACCCTGACTGGCCTCTCTGATTCCCCCTCACCCCTTTAGTCAGTTCTTACCCGAGTCAGATCAAGTTATCCCCTGCTCAAAATCCTTCAGCGGTTCCCCACTTTACTCAGAGGAACGGTTTGGTGGTGTCCTCCAAGCCCCTGCTTGACCTTGCATCTCCATTCCCTCTCAGCCTACCCCCGGCCTCTGCTGCCACCTGAGGCCCCTTGCCGCTCACGGACACACCACAGGCTGCTCGCGTGCCCTGGTCCCTGGACCATGCCTCCCTGGTGCCCTGTGACGCCTACCTCGCCACCCAGCTCCCCCCATCTCCTGGACCCTGCTCCGCTTTTCTCGTTTTTCCTTATCATCGTCTGCTGACACCCTGTACTGTGTATTCTTTCTCTGGCTGTTGTCTCCCCAAACTTGGGGCAACCTTGACCTGCTTGACACTGCTGTGTCCTCAGTGCCAAGAGCAGAGCCTGGCAGAGTGGCACTCAATAAATATTTGTTGAGATGAAATTCAGTAGGTAAAAGCCTCTTTCAAGATCCCAGTAGAAACATGTTGAGCAGTTCTATTTTCAAGTGGAGATTTTTTTTTAGCATAGAAAGAATCTAGATGATTATAAGGCAAATTCAAGTCATCATATCATTTACTGTAGATATTTTAGTTTGCTTTTCTCTGTACAGCCACAGAGTACTCCACTGTTAGGTAGATATGCTATAATTTATTTTATTGAACTAGTCTTATTGGGTGCTTTTTGCATACCACTTTATACTTTATAAAACCAACTTTTCACTATTAGGACTTCCAAGGTCAACTGTACCTTTGTAATATTTTTTCTTTTTTTAAAATATATTTTATTGATTATGCTAATACATTTGTCCCATTTTTTTCTCCCTTTTATTCCCCTCTGCCCTGCACCTCCCCCCCAATGAGCATTTCCCCCACCATGTCCATGGGTCATACATGTAAGTTCTTTGGCTTCTCCCTTTCCCGTACTACTCTTAACCTCCCTCTGTCTATTTTCTACCTACCATTTATGCTCCTTACTCCCTGTACCTTTTCCCGAATTCTCCCCTCTCCCCCTCCCCGCTAATAACCCTCCATGTAGTCTCCATTTCTGTGATTCTGTTCCTGTTGTAATTGTTTGCTTAGTTTGTTTTTGTTTTTGTTTTTAGGTTCAGCTGCTGATAGTCATGTTTGTTGTCATTTTACTGTTCATAGTTTTGATCTTCTTCTTTTTCTTAGATAAATCTCTTTAACATTCCCTGTAATAATGGCTTTGTGGTGATGAACTCCTTTAACTTGACCTTATCTGGGAAGCTCTTTATCTGCCCTTCCATTCTAGATGATAGCTTTTCTGGACAGAGTAATCTCGGATATAGCCTTTCATGACTTGGAATACTTCTCTCCAGCCCCTTCTTGCCTGTAGGTTTCTTTTGGGCATCAGCTGACAGTCTTATGGGAACTCCTTTGTAGGTAACTGTCTCCTTTTCTCTTGCTGCTTCTAAGATTCTCTCCTTATCTTTAATCTTGGGTAATATAATTATGATGCGCCTTGGTGTGTGCTTCCTTGGGTCCAACTTCTTTGGGATTCTCTGAGCTTCCTGGACTTCCTGGAAGTCTATTTCCTTGGGGAAGTTCTCCTTCATTATTTTTTCAAAATAAGTTTTCAATTTCTTATTCTTCCTCTTCTTCTTCTAGCACCCCTATGATTAGGATGTTGGAATGTTTAAAATTGCCTCAGAGGTTCCTAAGCCTCTCCTCATTTTATTGAATTCTTTTTTCTTCATTCTGTTCTAGTTGCATGTTTACTTCTTTCTTCTGTTCCAAACCATTGATTTGAGTCCCAATTTCCTTCCCGTTACTGTTGGTTCCCTGTACATTTTCCTTTATTTCACTTTTTCTAGCCTTCACTTTTTCCTCTTTTTGTAACCACACTCAACCATTTCTGTGAGCATCCTGATTACCAGTGTTTTGAACTTTGCATCTGATAGGTTGGCTATCTCTTTATCACTTAGTTCTATTTTTGGAGTTTTGATCTGTTCTTTCATTTCAGCCATATTTCTTTGTCTTAGCATACCTGTTATGCTATAATGAGCAGGGCCTTAGATGTTCACCAGGACAGGGGAACCCACGTGGCTGCATTGTGGTGCTGTATGTGGGGCAAGGGTCCGAGAGGGAACAGTGCTGCTTGCCGGGCTCTCAGCTGGCTTTCAGTCACTTCCCCCACTTCCCACAAGCAAACTGGACCCTGCTGGTGCTGGTTCCCAGGGGGGTGGGTTTGTGTACATTCTAGGACCCTGTGGGTCTCCCCACCAAACTCCTGTGAGGCTGGGAGTTTCTCACACTGCTGCAGTCCCCATAGGTTTTTATAGTCAGAGGTTTTGAGACTTTATTTTCCTACACTGGAACCCTGGGTTGCGCAGTCTGTCTCACTCTCCAGTTGTTCCTCCTGGTTTATCCGCGCGCAAATGTGGAAGCTCCTGGTCCTGTTCACTCTGGCTGCCTGTCTCTGCCTCACATTCTGGTCTGAATGAATGTTTCTTCTTTAACTACTTGGTTGTCAGACTTCCATACAGTTCAATTTTCTGACTGTTCTGGTTGGTTTTTGTTTTTAAATTGGTTGTTATCCTTCTTTTGGTTGTGTGAGGAGGCACAGTGTATCTACTACGCCTCTATCTTGGCCGGAAGTCTCCAATAATTTTTTTCTTAACTTGAATAATTTCTTTGTAATTCTTGTTTTCCCTGAAAAAAACAATAAAAGCAAAAATATTTCAAAATACCCATTCTTCTCCATGATGTATATTGTTTCTTATAGATAATCTTCGGAGGGCTGGTTTTCAACATCCTGTGACTCCGGCACACTTCGCACTCAGGGCAGCTGTGCGGAGGGCACGGGCAGTGCTCCCGCGCTGCCTCCTCCCCGCTCACCGTTGTCGGCACACGTTCCCGTTGCTTTACGATGGCTGTGTCTGCGTTTTTAATCATTTGGGATTTTAAAAATGTGTTATTCCCTTTACCCCTGGACACCACAGTATGCACAGCTGCCCCCTGTGTTCGTGGGGGAGTGGTTCTAGGACCCCCGTAGATGCCGAAGTCCATGAGTGCTCAAGTCCCTTGTATAGAAGGACATAATAATTGCGTTTAACCTATGCACACCCTCCTGTATACTTAAATTGTCTCTCAGGATTACTTGGATATACCTAACACAATGAAAATGCCACGTGAATAGCTTCCTTCTGCATTGTTTGGGGAATAGTGTTAAGGAAAAAGTCTGCGCATGTGCAGTGCAGGTGCAGCCGTCACAGGCCTGACTAAATAGCACGCGTGCGAGTCTGCAGGTGAGAACCTCGGGCATGCAGGGCTGACTGTGCCTCCTGAGAACAAGGGCACTTGTTTTATATTCACACAGTCTCACTAAGTTACGAAATTCAGGATATTTAGCATTCATACAATACCATTACCTAAGCTGCAGACTGTGTTCGGATTTCTCCCCTTGCCACAGTAATGTTCTCACGGCTGGTTCCCCGCCCGCAGCTCAGTCCCCGGACCGCCACTGCATCTGGTCGCCAGGCCCGCCAGTCTCCTTCGGTCCAGAACAGCGCTCTGGGCTTTCTTTGTCCTCATACCCTTGACATTTTGGGAGAGTACAAGCCCAATGGTTTATAGGTTGTTCTTCAACTTGGGTCTGTTAGTTTTTGAGCCGCACTTTGAAAATGCAGTGTAAAGGGAGATCCCCTGTTTTCTGCCCCCAGGACCCGGAAGCCGGCGGGAGAGACCCCTATCAGCAACCCGGAAACCCGCGCTCCAGGCGGAGGACCGGCAGGAGGATGCGTCGGCCGTGCTCAGAGCCATCCAGGTGGAGAACGAAGCCCTGCAGAGGGCGATCCTGAGCAGGAAGGCCGAGCCCCCCGCCAGCACGCTGCAGGTGTGTTCCAGGCAGAGGGAAGGGACTGGGGAGGGTGCCGCTCCTCAGGGACCAGGCAGTGTCTGAGCAGCGCTTGCACAGAGCACGTGGAGAGGCGAGAGTGACGTGTGAGGCATCACTGACCTGCCAAAGCTTCTGTTTCTTCCACCTTCTCATTTTTTGTTTGCTGCAAAAAGCTCAAGCTAGATGCTAATAAGCCTCCAATCTTTGCTGATTCCCTGAAAACCCTAACACGTTGGACTAGGGTTGCACACTGTAAGTAAGAGAAAAAATGGAGTAAATGACAAGCTCTGGCTTCTCTGGAAAGATTTCGTTCCCCAGAGCATGAGCCAGACAGGCCTTCCTACAGTCGGAACGCCTCCGGGCCCTGCAGGTGTCTAGTGTGTGCCTGCTGCCCTGGGCTCTGAGCAATAACTGGGAGAAGTGGCGGTGGAAGACGGCCGCTTAGCGCTGGAGGCCTTGCATGTACCTCAGTGTATGAGGGACGTGTCCTTTCTCAGAAGCACGTTCCCTTGCTCAGCTGCTGAAACCTTTTATCTTGGTTTGTCCCACCTGATGCTCACAGCGACCCTCAAACAGGCAAGGCTGGTTTCATTGCCCCTTTTTATAAAGATGCCCAGTGGCACCCGGGGAAGCAAGGGGCTTCCTCAGGCTGTGTGCTGGGAGTTGGCTTAGAACCACCTGCCTGCAAGCCTAGGGCCCTGCCCAGACCACTGGCCACTTACTGGGCTCTGTTGTGGCTTGTTCTCTGGGATATCCATCGAGTAGCACCTGTTGTCCATTTCCCTGGGGCCTGGTCGTTTGCCCTGACGATGGTGTCTATGAACCTGGAGGCAGTCCCTGCACCCCTTTGCCCTCACCTGTTGGTGACGTGTATACAGTGGATGACTTTGTTCTGACCTCAGATCATATGATTGCATCATTCTAGGACATGGAGGGACCACCAGCAAAATCGTGGACCAGCCTGCTGAAGGAGGAACCGGAGAGCCCTGAGGTCAGTGAAGGCCTGAGAGGAAACACAAAGCCCCGTGCCCGCAGCTCCTGACGGGCTCCAGAGGGCTTTCCTCGCGTACCTGTGCAGAGTCACACAGGCCCTCACCGTACTCCCTGGCGTGGCGTTCTGCCCATCTCACAGGAGGGAGGCCCTGGCGAGCGTTGCTTATGCATGGCAGCGAGCAGAAGCCAGAACACAGGCAGGCCTGCTGACTCCAGTTTCTTGTTACATTTCTAGTTCCTGATGAGACAACACCAAAAATGGATCTTTGTGTTCTGAGTGAATAAGTTGTAGCTTATGTCCACCTAGGTCCCTGAGGCCTGTCTCAGCAGAGACCGCCCCAGCAAACACAGACCTGAGTGAACGCGATGCCCAGGAGTGTCTTGGTCAGGTGGTGCACCAGCCTGTGCAGTGCGCTCAGAGTTCAGGTCGGATTAGCCCTGGCTTCGTGGAGCTTGAAGACAACAAGCAAATGAAGCCGTAAATAAACACGTGACCTCAGAGAGAGATGACAATAAAAGTTGACTGGGCCCCAATGGTGTGGCTCCATTGGCTGGGTGTCCCCAGTTCAATCCCTAGTCAGGGCACATGCCTGGGTTGTGTGTTTGGTCCCTGGTCACAGTGCATATGAGAGCCAACCGATCGATGTTTCTTTCCCTCTCTTTCTCCCTCCCTTCTCCTCTATCTAAAAATAAATAAATAGAAGTCATTTTTTAAAAAAAGCTTACTGGAAATGGGATGGTGGCTACTTCCTGCAGGGCGGTCCAGTGAGGCCCCCTGGAGGACGTGCCCTTGGAGCTAAGACCGGCCTGTTGGGCAGGAGCCACCAGCCACAGGAAACAGCATTTCGGGTGGAAGGAATGGAGGAAAAGCTCTGAAGTGAGAATGAGACGGCTCGGTGCAGGAGCAGGAAGAAGGCTGATGTGTGGTGGGGGAGGGGGAAGAGGAGAGGGCACCCAGCTGGGACAGGGTGGCAGGCGGGGAGCACCTTGAGCACTGCCGTCGTTTTCTTTTCGTGTCCCTCTCCCTTGTTCACTTATTTCCTGGGCGCCTTAAACAGCCCCGGCTGGTGTTTCTGACAGGTCTGCAACACCACCCTGCCTGGGGTCCAGGATCTCTGGACACCTGACTTCTGACTCACAGCGCTTCCAATGACTAAAATCCTTTGCAGCTGGAGAGCAGAGCACGTTTCCAGTGCAGATGATGTATGGAGAGTGGGGAGGCGAAAGGGCCTGATGACCTTACCGGAGTTCTCCACGGAGTCCTGTTACTTTGTAGCAAATAGAACAGGGGTTGGGTTGAGATGGAGAAAGGTGTTGACAAGAGAAATTTTTTATTTTAATTTTTTATTTTTAAGGGCCCTTGTATCTTAGGAGAGAGAGAGAGATTAAAGGTGTGTGCTTTGAGGGAAGAAGAGGGAGAAAGGCACGTGTGTGTGTGGGGGGGGGGGAGGGAGAGAGATTTTTCAATAGCTCATTGAAGCAGATCGTTTGCTGGGACCCCCCAGACCATAAGACACTGAGATCCATCTCTCCTCAAAGCTCCTGTGAGGAGATTCTAGGTCTCGTCGGCCCCAGGCAGACGCTGCCATTCTCCTTCCTGTCCTGCTTCCTGCAGTAGGACAGTCAAGCATGTCCCTTTGACCCTGGCTCTGCTGTGTCTTGGGCCAGGAGTGTCACCTCAGACATCTGTTTAATAAGCTTTTCCGTCCTCAGTGGCCTCCCGTCGCCGTGGTGACCAGTGTGCAGGAGCCATCCAGGGCAGCAGGGGGAGCCAGAGCTGTCAGTGAAGCCATTGACAGGATCGGCCTCTTGGGGAGCAGGTACTTACCCGGCGCACTTGGAAACAAAAACGAGAAACCCGCAGCAGTGCCCTGGCCAGGCTCTCAGGGTTTCTTTGCTTGTTCTGTGTTACTCCAGACCATTCAAAGCTGCTCCTTCAGACTGTGGCCTCCTTCGCTCCCACCCTGGCCCGAAAATACAAAATTGACTTGATTTCTCTCAGGCAAATAAATGTCTCTTTGCTTGTTCAGTTCAGTGCAACCTGAGTAAAACTCCAAGCTGCTTGACAGTTTCCGCTGACATGTCCTACACAGCGGACGGTGGTGACTTGTTCCCAGGCCTGGGGCTGGGGTGGGAGGCTGGAGGTCCAAAGCAGCATCCTTTGGCTTTCCTTGTCTCTGTTAACGTGTTCAAATGCAGCGTTCTATTCCAGTAACATGCAGCATCGGTTACTGGAACTGTCAAGTTTTATTATCAAAATGAAGGCTTTCCTCTAGTCTTCAGGCAAAATTGATCTTCAGAAAGCAGCGCCAGGCTGAGTCTATGCTGCCCAGCTTGCAGCGGCCCACCGCCACGCCCCGGGCCGCTGTGTGGTGCCTGCTCACTGTGGACCACGCAGAGTGCCCGTGCGGCGGGGGCAGGAGGGCGAGCAGCCTGGCCAGCTCCCATGGGTGTGTTTGCAGACCTCACTCTGCCGGCCGTGGAACGCCACTGGCCTGGAGACGAGAGGAGCAGCGTGGCGTGCAGGCCAGGGGTTGGGCCAGATAGCAAATACTTTAGGCTTTTCACTTGTTATGTCTTTGTTTTAACCACCTTTTGAGAAGTAAAAACCATGCTTGGCTGGCAGGCCATACAAAGACAGGTCACAGGCTGCCTTTGACCTGCAGTCTATACTTTGTCAGCCCCTGTGGTAGACTCTCACGGTTGTCAGTAAGCCCAGGCTGGCCGTCTTGCCCCGGGTGGTTTTTCACCTTTGCTCTGACTTCATCATTGCTTCCACAATTACTTATAATGGGAGGAAAACACCTTGTGTGAACCTTTGGACTGTGTGCAGGGTGAGTGTAGTCGACCCTTGAACAACCCAGGTTTGAACTGTGCAGGTCACTTCTGCGTGGATTTTTTTTATCCTCACCTGGGGACATTTCTTTCCATTGAATTTTTAGAGGGAGAGAGAGCAAGGGAAAGAGAGAGAAGCAGGGAGGCGGGAGAGAAGCATCAGTCCATCATCTCCCATACGCGCCCAGACTGGGGCCAAACCCGCAGCCTTTAGGTTACAGGACGACGCTCCAACCAACTGGGCCATGCCGGCCAGGGCGCAGAGTTTTTCCAATAAATACACAGCAGGCTCTCCCCATCCCTGGGTTTTGCATCTGTGGATTCAACCAACTGCAGATGGAAAGCAGTATTTTTGATCCAGGGCTGGGAATCCATGGTGCAAAGGGCCAACTGCATGCATTGTTCTACACCGTTCTGTATGAGGAGCTTTGCACCCTGGATCGTGACATCTGGAGCCAGTGCCACACTCATACCGAGGGGCTGTAGTTGAGTTTTGGGGAGTCAAAAGTTACATGCAAATTTTCAACTACGTTGGGGGGGTCGGTGCCCCTAGCCCCTGCATTGCTCAAGGGCCAACTGCACCTTCTCACCCGGTTACATCGGCTGAGGCAGGAGAGTGGCTGTGGCGCTGTGGGTGGGAATGTTCTCCGTTGGGCTCCGTTTGTCACCACCTGTTTGCTAAAACACGCACATTTCAGACAACAGCAGGAGCTTCTGAAAGTCCTCCAGGCCATCGAAAGTGACTCTGCCCATGTCAGCCGGGTTGCTTCACCAACTGAGGGGCACGTGATGGACCCAGAGGTGAGAACCTTGACTTCCGAGGATTTCCAAATGCCTTTAGTGTCTCGGGGGAAAGCGGAGGTTGGAAAGGCCCCTCCATGCAATCATTTCTGTTTGGTGGGATTGGTCTGCCGGCAGTTACCTTAGCGGCTTCCTGCCGAGTCTCTGTCTCCCCTCCCTCCCCCCACACAGACATAACTGTGGTGGAGCAAGAAGTTTCAGCAGAGGGAAGCCGTTCACACAGGAGGAAACATAAATAGCATGTGAGCCCACAGGAAAATGCCCAACGTCTCTGGTAATCAAGAAATGCAAATGAGAGCGACCTGAATGTCCCATGGGCCAAGTTAATAAATTGCTTTGATGTTGACCTCTCGCGCTGGCAAGGTCACAGTGAAGCTGGCAGTCTGGCCCTGCTGGCAGCAGCATAAGTGGGTGGAATGCTCTTGAAGCAGAAAGGCTGGACTTAGGAAGAGCCTTAGAAATGCTTATTTCTTCCAGCCCAATAATCCCTCTTCCTCACCCCAAGGAAATCGCTCAACAGAAATAAAAAGCTGTAGGCACAAAGGTGTCTGCTGCTGAATCATTGAAAGTAGAGAAAAATGAGGAAAAAACCCAGAAATCACATAAATGTCTCATAATAATGGTGGTAATCAGGGAAGTGTGATGTATCAGCACAATGCAATAGTATGAAAGGACGGGAGCCATCGTTATGGAGATCATGCAGATAGAAAACGTTAAGGTTACAAGGAAACTGCAAGAGGTGACATCAGTCTTCATCTAGTCCAACACAGTTGCGACGGCTGCGCGGGGCAGGCCCTGTGAGCGTGCTGGTGGAGCCAAGACACACACCGCAAAAGGAAGGGGCACTAGGGGCTGGGTGATTCTTCCTTCTTTCGTGTTAGGAGGAGTGTGCTCAGGGGTATCCTTCTCACCCCTTCCCATGCCCAGGCCTCTCTTATTTGGTGTTGTGGCTGCCAGTCTTATGGCTGGCCAATGGGGACTTAACATGAAGCCTTTCCAAAGTCACGTGTGAGGCTCACGACAGCAGAAAGAGCCCTGCACCAGCCCAGACTGGTTTCAGCGTTGGGTCTGGCACCATCATTGAAGGGTCGTATCACCCTAGACAAGTGACTGAAGCTGCTTGTTCCTGGGAGTGTGTGGCTGTCAGACTGAGTGAACAGCCCACAGCCCGCAGGCTGCTCTGAGACGGACCAGGAAAGGCCTGGGAGAGCGAGCGGTTCAACACCTGCTCCGTATGAGCTGGACGTTTGCCATCTAGGAACATCTAGGAGAATCAAAGCGTAGTTCCCTTCTGCATGGAAGTTTCTCAGCTGTGACGGTCCTAAATGTGGTGAAACTTTAGTTACATGAACATCAGCCTGGATTGATCGAGTCTCCTTATATTACAGGAGACAGTGAACTTAAAGCAAACTGAGTCCTGTAATGAATGCCACAGGTGGGACCAGGGAGGGCCAATCCAGCAGCTCACACCGAGTCTCCACCGTGTCAGCTGTGTCCCTGAGCTCCCTCCCCACCCCCATGCCCAGGCCCAGGTCCTGCCCTGTGACTCCTCAGTAGGGGGAGTGGTCCCCAACTCATGTCCTCTCACCCCAGACCCCACACTCAGGAGAACAGCAGTGTCCCCCCTACCCTCTACCCCTGACAGATCTGAGGCTGGGTCATATACCTGTCACTGAACCGCTGCCTCTGGTGGCCCAGGGGACAAGACACAGCGATTCCCTGGGCCGGTCAGGCTCCTCCCGGGGGGAGAAAGGGTTCGTCCTGTACCTCATGGTTGGGCAGAGAGAAGGGGTATCTTCTGCAGAGGAGAAGCAGGTGGTCCTAATAAGAGAGCAGCAGTGAGTGCCAGGGACCAGGGGCCTCCCAACCAGGTTCGTCTGAGACACCCTGGGGGACCTGAATCAAGCAATTCAGAAGCAGGAGTAGGCATGGAGTTGCCACACTGACAAGTTGTGACACCTTCTCAGTTAATAGACCCTTCAGCTTCTTCATTTAGAAACTCCGTTGCGGGAATTTGCACATTTTAGATTGCACTAGGTGTGAGATCCAGCGAGGCAGCTCACCCCCATCTGGCCCTCCCCTGTAGCCAGCCACCACCTGGACCCTGGATGCAGGCCCAGGGCAGCAGGGGGCTTAGCCAGAATCCTGTGCGTCACGGGGGAAGGATGCTGTGGGTCTGAGGGCCAGCTAATAAAAACAAGCCCTGTGTTCCTTCTGGGAGCTGGGAGCTGACCTCCCTCCCTCCCTGTCCCCATTCCCATCGGGTGGCAATCACGGCTCCTCCGCACACATGCTGAGAGCCAGAGCACGTGTCTCTGGCTATTAATTAAAAAACTAAGTAGGGAACATTTGCTGTTCATTTGCTCAGCTCCCTGCTCACAGAACCATTGCAGATTTTCAGTGCTAATTAACAGAGGTCATGTGCAAGCAGGGAATGCGTCTTTTTTATGAGTGACCGGTCCATGCATGCAACCAGCCCTGCAGGTGGGGCCCAGGGGCCTGAGGAGCCACTCCCCGTGTGGCCACTTAGTGGCCGCGTGCACGCAGACTCTCAGACCCGATAGCCTGCCCACGAAGGAGGCAGGTGTCAAAGCCAGTGAAGGGGGGAGATGGGAGGAAATGGACCCTTGCAGAGTGCACACAGGGCTTGGCCATGGGGCAGGGTCTGCGCTGTGCTCATGTCTCAGTCTCTGTGACGTGATGGTCAGCGAGGTGGTGCCACCCCATGCTCCTCCACCGGACGGCAAGTGTCGAGTGACCTGTCCAGGGTCCTGTGTTATCTCCTGTGTCCTTCTTCTGGGCCTGCCATGAAAACACACCTAACAGATTTGTTTTCTCACATTTCTGGAGGCTGCGAGCCCAAGATTAAGGTGCTTGTAGGCTTGGCTTCTCCCGAGGCCTCCCTCCTCGGCTTGCAGGGGGCCACCTCCTCAGGGTACCCGCATGTGGCCTTTTCTCTGTGCGTGCGTGGCCCCGGTGTCTCGTCAGGTGTCCAGATTTCCTCTTACAGGGGCATGGTCAGGAGGGATCAGCGCCCACTCTGATGGCCTCATTTTAAGTTAATTAGTTTTAAAGGCCATATCTCCAAATGCACTTACGTTTTGGGGTGCTGGGGTTAGGGCTTCAGTATGAAACCTTTTCGGAGGGACACAATGCAGCCATAACGTCTGCCCAATCCAGCAGAGGCTGCGACGTGCCTGCAGGACGTGAACACGTGGTCGAGGGGAAGAGACATTCATGATGTTCAGACCACGTCGGGTGCCTGACGTGGTTTAAAACCTTCTTCGCTATTTGTAAACTTTTGCAGGAAACCTTAAGTGCCAGAGCACACATCAGCTGTGTTTCAAATCTGTGCAAATCCTCATGACAACTGTCGCATTGGGCGCGCTATTCCTGTCCTCACTGTGCAGGGGGTGGGGTGGAGGTGTGGGCGGGGGGGCCGAGGCGCCGAGGTGGAGGAGCCTGCTGCTCTGTGGGGGGCTGATGCACCCTGTGTGTTCTAATCTTGGGGCGTTATGCTTCTCTGCTTTAAGGACAAGTGGAGGATGGAAGCAGAAGAGACGAAGGACGCCGTCTACGTGACGATGGAGATCCTGTCCACCTGGGGCAGCGGGCCGTGGGTGGGTCTCACCGAAGTGGAGTTCTTTGACCTGGACAACACAAAGCTTTATGTGTCGCCTCACGATGTGGACGTTCGTAACACGGACACGCCGGGGGACCTGGGCCTCCTGGTCAACAGGAACCTGGCGGTAGGTGGAGGCAGCACTGGAGTGAGTCTTGGTCTTGTATTTCCATGTGTTGTCTCTGCCCATAGTTAGTCCGTGACAGAGGTGTGGGTGTGAGGAGGGGAGGAGAGTGCGACCTTCTGGTCATTTGTTGGGGCCAGGTGGGGGGAGCCTGAGGAAAGGGAGCAGGTGGATGCTCTGAACTGTCCCCCCATGCTCTTTCCCAGATCCCTGCTCTATGGGTTTTCTTAAGAGAGGGTGGCAAGAAGGAGCCAGTTCGCCCCCTTCTCTCCATCTGGCAGTTTACCGCAGTTATCACCAAATACGGGACCTCAGGCGTCGTCAAGGTCAGCACCCCCATGCTGTGGGCGAAGAGGCGCACGTCTTGAGAGGGGCCTAGACTGCACCAAGGTCACACAGTGGGAGGTGGCGGGGCCGAGCACATACCTTGCAGCCTGGCCCTGGGCCGTGCTCACACCCCTCAGGGCCCCGCTTCCCTAGGGCATGGAGCACACACCTGACAAATGTAGAATGCTCCTTTCCTTTAAATATCTAGCAGGGCTGGAAAAAAAAAAAGCACTGGCATTTTCTCTTCCTGCCACTGCGAGGTGGCCACGAGAGACTGTGAGTGGACCTGGGACAGAGCGCCCGGTGGCACCGTCTTCACTGCGCCATGCCCAGCACCCTTCATCTCCAGGAGGCCTGAGAGACGGCGCACAGGTTGCCCCTGGAGAAACAAATTATCTCCAGATTCAATGCAACCCCATCAAAATTCCAGCTGCCTTTTCTGTGGGAACTGACAAGCTGATCCTGAAATGCATGTGGAAACTCAGGGGACCCAGAACAGCAGTTCAGAAGAGGAGCAACATGGGAGGGCTCGCACTTTCCGACTTCAAGCCTAACGACACATTGCGGTGATCGAGACTGCGTGGTCCTGGCACGGCGCTGGGAGCGAGTCAGCGGAACAGAATGAGACTCAGACATGAGCACGTGCATCTATAGTCAGCTGACTTTCAGCCGGAGGCCGAGACCGTCCGATGAAGTGGGAAGTTTTCCCAACAAATGGTGTTGGGACAACTGGATTTCCACGTGCGAAAGAATGAGGTTGGGTGCTGCCTCACACCATGTCCGAAAACTGACTCAGCAGACTGACAGCCTTAAATACAAGTGTTAAAACTATAAAACTCTTCGAAGAGACATAAGTGTAAATCTTCATAGCCTTGAATTTGTCAGTGGAGTCTTAGATATGACACCAAAGAACAAGCAATGACAACAACCAAATAGATAAATCAGACTGCTTCATCAAAATTAAAGACATTTTTGCTTCAAAGGGTACCATTAAGAAAGTGCAAAGACAGCCTATGAAATGGGAGAAGGTATTTGCAAATTATATATCTGGTAAGAGACTAGTGTCCAGATGTGTAAAGAAAAGAACTCAAACCGAACACTGGAAAGATGACAGCCTAATCAGGGCACGACCAGAGGACTCTGAGCAGACGTCTGTCTGGAGGAGAGGTCCTAGTCGCCAGCAAGCACGTGGGGAGGTGTGCATCATTATTAGCCATCGGGGAAATGCAGTCAACACCACCAGCATACATCACTGCACACTCACTAGGACGGCTCCAGCTTTTTAAAGGGACACGAGCATTGGCGGGCATGCGGTGAGCTGGCCCTCACACCTTGCTGGTGAGAATGCAGAAGTAAGGCACAGCCGCTGGGCAGACGGTTTGGCAGTTCCTCAGAAAGTTCAGGTGGAGTTACCATGCAACCTAGCAATCCCACTCCTGGATACACACACCTGAGAGAAATGAAGACACGTTCCCACCAAAACTTGCACATGAACATGCACAGCAGCACCGCTCACAGACGCCGACAGGTGGAAACAGCCCAGGTGGCCACTGGCTGACTGACGGGCAAAGCGGCCGTCCCACAGTGCCGCAGTGCTGCTCAGCCGTGAGGCAGGAGCGAGGTTCCGCCACAGCCCACAGCGCGGACGGGCCTTGGGAACGTGACTCTCCGATGACAGAAGCCCGGCCAGAAGGCCACAGGTGTGCTTCCATGCACAGGGGGCATCCGGAGTAGAGCAACCCATAGAGACAGAATGGACTGGTGGCCGCTGTGGGTGGGGGGACGGGAATGTGGACTGACTGTGAAAGGGTGCGCGGTGTCCTTGGGTGATGACATGTGCTGGAAGAGGGCAGTGGTGACGGTCACACAGCCTCGTGAGTGCTGAAACCACTGATTGTGCGCTTCAAACGGTGAGTTCATCTACGTGACTCAGATCTTGACTTTTAAAAAAGCACAGGAAAGCCCTGCGTGCTCTGCCCAGCTTCTCCAGTGACGGCACCGCTGTGACCACAGTGCATCATCAGACCGGGAAACCGATGTCGGTGTGGTGGGCAGCCCACGGACACTCATTTCCGTGCGCGCACTCGCGAGTGCGTGTGTGTGTGTGTGCGCGCGTGTGTGACAGGCTCTGTGCGGTTCTATCGCGTGCACGGCTGTGTAGCCACCACCTCCACAGTACGGAGCGGCTCCACCACAGCAGAGGGCCCGTGCAGTCCTTCACAGTGGCAGCCCCTGTCCCCGTCCCTGGGGTTCGTGACCACTGCGCTGCTCTCTGTGCCTTTTGTCCTTTCGAGATGCTGTGTGAGTGGAATCACGGTGCTGTACGTGACCTTCTGGAGACTGACTTGTTCACTTAGCATAACGCCCTTGACATCCACCCAAATTGCTGTTTATTTCAATTCTTTGTTCCTTTTTTTATTGCAGTGATTTATTAGGTTGGGCCTACTTCTGAAGGCAGTCTGGCAGCCCCTGAGGGTGGGTGGGTCTGTGTTAGGTTAACGCTGGAGGAGAAGAGCCCCTTTGTTTAGGAGTTGGAAAGTTACCTCCTCGGGGGGTCTTCCCTGACTGTCCATTTGAAAATAGCCCTTCCATTGGCTGTTAATAATTCTCTCTTATTTTTGTCATCAAATTCTTCCCTGCTTGACTTTTTTCTTGGTGTTTGTACTTGCTTGCCTCCCGCACTGGCACCGAGCTGGGACCCGGTGGGCACCCTGTATGTCCTTAGTGCCTGCTGCATGAGGGACTCGGGGTTTGCTGGGCGCGTGCACAGCAGACCTGCCTGAGCCTCTCTCAGCCCCTGCCCCCCCCACCACCTCAGTGCACACCACTGGCTGCTCCTCAGACACCGGCTCCGATGTTTCTCCAACGGAGGTGGCTTCCTCCGCCCGTCCTCCGGGACCTGCTTTGCCTCCCACACAGCAGGCGCAGACAGGTGGGAGAGCCAGTGTGGCAGACAGGGCCCCAGCCCCTGTCCTGACGGAGTCGCTCTGAGGCACTTCGCGCAGTAATGCCCTGCTGCAGGCCGAACTCCAGGTGCCCACAGGAGTGCACTCTCTGTGGGCCGCCTTTCCCTCTCCCCTCCCCACGCCCAACTGCTGTTTCCTCTGCCATCTGAATAAACTCCTTCCCCAGACTCCTTGCCTTGGGGTCTGCTTTTGGGGAATCCAGACTAAGACATAATGAAGTAATCAATTAAAAACCTAGGCCCTGGCCGGGCAGCTGAGTTGGTTAGAGCCTTGCCCTGAGACGCCAAGATTGTGGGTTCTATCTCATATCAGGGTGCACACGGGAATCACCCAGTGAATGCGTGAATCAGCGGGACAACAAATTGATGTTTCTCTCTCTCTCCACCCTGCCACCTCCCACCTCCCCCAGAAACCTAGACATAAATTCTCACTCTGCCATTTCAGCAGACCACACCCCTTGCAGTTCCCTGGTCCTCACGCTGCCATCTTTCTCACCACCTGCGATGGGCAGGTGTTCCCCCTGGCCTGGCCCGGCCCCTGGGGGCGTGCCCAGCACGTCTTGCTTAAGTCCTCAGCAGCCTTCCATTGGCACCTGCCTCCCAGAGACTCTTTCTGTGGAAAGGAAACATCAGAGGCTCCGCTGCTAATGAGGCCTTGAGTTCACCGATCCGTGTTCTTTGACTCTGAGCACCACGACCCCCACTTCGCCCTCCTGTTATTCCTTCTGCTGACAGGAACGTGAAGGGAAATCAATTGCAGCCTCTCGCCAGCGTCCGAGGGTCAGCCTCCAGTCTGCCTTTTCAAGTGTCCGCAGTGACCCATTTTAGGCCCAACTTGGAGAAGGAATGAGACTCACCGCTGGATTCTGAGATGTGATGTCTTGACCCCTCACAGCTGCCCAGCGCACTAGAAGTTCTCGCAGAGCTTGTGAAACTTGCCAGAATAAGTCAGAACCCCTTGAACTCATTTCTCCCCCTTAACAAAAGCAGCCCCCCATCCCTGAAAGACGCTATTTTCACTGGAACAAGCCACCTTTGTCCTTCGCTGCAGCTGGAGCCTGGGCCTCCATCTCCTGGGGGCCCGAGAAACCCCAGAGTTAGCCAATCTCCTCCTTCCCTGGCTCCGTCCTTTAGCAGGCGTGGCCCTGGTGACAGGAGTCTGTTGACACTTTCTCAAATATAGGGCAACGCTCTTATTTAATAGAAGGGACGACTTTCGCCAGTGTCAGAGACACTCTGGCTGCTCATTGGCACACGGGATGTGTAACTGTTCAGCCCCTAAGCAGAGCCCCTTGTCTCAGATGCCTGCAAGGGTCAGGCAGAGGCAAAGGGAGGGAAGTGCAATGGGGGTGCACAGCAGGGAGTGGTGGGGACTGGGGCACCAGAGAGCACTCCCTTTGGACATCAGGGACCCCCTGCTGCTACCTGCAGCTTCCAAGTTTTCGAAGAAGTCAGGAATCCAGCTGGGAGGAGTGAAATTCTCTCCGTCTTTAAGTGTTGGCAGCAAACTTGGCTTTTTTTTTTTTTAAGAACACTCAGGAGCCAAACAAAACAGCTGTGTGGGCCAGATTCAGTTTATAGTCTCTCACAGTTTCAATGGGAGGACAGGTATTAGGAGGCAGTTTTCACTTTTCCATTTATTTATTCATTCAACAAAGGTGGTTTGGCATTTATCATGTGCCAAGGAATTGTGCTGAATGCTGAGGGTTCTGGAATGAGTTTGCCTCGGCCACTTCCCTTAAAGAGCTCGCTCACCACCGAGTGCGGGGTAGTGACGTGGACCCAAAAACGGGCGCCTGTGGGACACCGAGGAACATGCTAACCTCAGGCATTGTGAGGAGCTGCGGGCACACCTGGAGGAGAGGGCTGTTGTGTCAAGGGAAGGGGGACAGTGGGGACCACAGCGTCTTGGGCTGAGTGTCCCCGTGTGAGGACAGAAGAGCGCTGCACCCAGAGCCCAGCCTGTGCATGGGAGCAGAGACCGAGCCAGTGGACGTGTCCGGGGGCAGCCGCCAGCTTGGTCTAGTTGGGTAGAAGGGCACTGAAGAGACGGAGGAGGCAGTGAGAGCTGAGAGGAGTCCCCTGATTTGGCTTTTTCGTCTGTATCCAGAAGCACTCGTGACAAAATTTTGTTGGTGTGAGCAAGAATGATAGCAATTGCTCTCTGCCCCTCTGGCCTTGAGACGCTGCCCCTAGTGACCTTGGCAGCCTGGCTGGCAGGCACACTGATGACTCTTGGGGCTCGGCGCCACCCCACCCTGATGAACACCTGAGTCAGTTCATATTTTTTTATTTAAAAATGTGACAAGGTTTAACAAAATAGAACGAAAAACTCTGTTGCCAGGTCTGTCAGATAGGGCAAGCAGTGGCTCTTCCTGTCCTTACCTCTAGTGCCCCCTCCTGCTCCTGCTCCTGTGCTTTCCTCAAAGCCAATTTAAATGAAGCCCGCTGCATTTGAAACTCAGTCTAGATGGTGGGGCTGAAGGGTCCCACTGGCAGCTTCAGGTCCGGGATGAGGGTCAGTCCAGATGGAGCGACAGTCAAGAGCTTCCCCCATTACCCCCGGATTACGTGGAGAAGGGGTCCTGGCTGCCTGCCCTCAGCCCTCTCTGGGTTTTTACCAGGGAGCGAGGCATTGCTGGCGTGCTCCAGGGAGGGAAGAAAGGTGCTGACCACTTCCCTCTCCCGCTGGTGTTTCAGAACAAGAAAGACCTCTCCTCGTGGACGTGCCCCTTCCACCCACCGCTCCAGCTCTTTTTTGTTATCCGCAACACGAGACTGCTGCATGCCTTTGGTCTGGCCAAGATCAAGGTTTGGAATTACTGGACGGCTGAAGGCGTGAGTACCAGGCCCTGATTCCTCCCTGGGCATTTGACTGATGGAAGCGTTAGTGCTACCCAATAGCCTGATTCCTGAAACTGCAGAACGGGTCTCAGGAGACCCTGCTGGGTGTGAATAAGTTCCTGCTGGGGATTCCACAGGCCCATAGGGGCAGAGTCCCCACTCGAATGTTTGGGAGGTACCATCAGGCCACGCTTTGGAGGAACTAGAAAAATACTAACTAAGGCTCGATTTTAGCAGATAAGGAAATAGACACCCAGAGATGTATTTGACATTCCCCAAGTCACACATCCGGTAAGCATCAGGGTGAACATCTGAACCCCTGCAGCGGGATTCCAGGCCCCCACTCACCCGGCACTTCTCCGACTGTGACCTGTAGTGCCTGATGGACACAGATCTCACTAAAACGCAGGCCCTCATCCAGCAGGCCGAGGGCAGCGCCCACGGTTCTGTGTGGCTGCCCCGAGTCCCCAAGTGCCAGTGCGCCTCGTGCGCGGCCCTGCTCTGTGCTGTGCTGCCCGCGGTTTCACCCTGCGGTTTCACCCCGCAGTTTTAGCGCCCCTCCTCTCCTGCCTTCCCACCACCTCCTGCACCTGGGCCTCGTCCTTTCCCTCGTCACTGCCTGTGCATTTATCCCCTCATTGACACTTATTCCTGGGCACGTGACTGGGGACGTAGGCTTTCGTGGTCATTCCGAGGGCTCTGACGTAAGGGACAACCCGCTCCCCGGAGATGCTCCTTGTCTAAAAGCTGGCCGACAGGTAAGCAGAGAAGTGTAACGCAGTGTGATAAAGACCCTGACAGAGTGAACCCGGAGTACCAGGAGTTTCAAACAGAAGCCCCTGGGACTCAGCCGGGAGCTCAGTGGGTGAGGAGGGACAGGATCCCTCAGCCTATTTTCTTTGCTCTCTTAGGATAGACATGGGGGTGACAGTTGTTCTACTATTCTTTCCAATCTGCTGTACCGGAAGTGATAGGACAAACACTCAGCCTCAGTATTGTTAGAGGGACACTAGGGCATGGTGGGGAGCATGGCAGACTGGCCAAACAGGCCACTTTTGAGCTGCAGCTACTGGTTGCCATGTAGGAATGCCAGCCAGCACTGCTGGCTTTTCTGGCCATTCCCAGCGAGCTAGGAACCTGAATTGTGCTATGAGCCTTTCTGGTTTGTGAATTGCAGTAGCTAGTTAAATTCTTTGGCAACTACCCTGCAGTTGAAACTGAGCTCACCTTTGGGCCCGAGCTGGCCCGCCCCAGGCTGTAGCCCCTCGGGCTTGGTGGAGAGGGCTGGCCTCAGGCCGGGAGAGGCCAGGGGAGGCCCCTGAGGGAGCGCGGAACTGAGCTCCTCACTGACCTCTGTTGTAGTTGCCCCTTCAGTCCCTGGCCCCTCCCGTCTGGCTCAACTCAAAGTGCCTGCCAGGCTGGCATTCCTGACAAACCTAGATGGTCACCTTCCCAGGAAGCCAGCCCGCCCCTTGCACGGCTTCTGGACCTCATGAGTGTGTCCCACCACCCTGTACTAGGGTTGGTGCCTGCCCAGCACTGCCTTGGGCCTCCTGGGGGCAGGGTCCACATCGTCTCCACTGCTGCTGCTGCTCTGCTCAGGGTAGAAATGCATGGCTGTTGAATGGATGAATGTGGTCCTTCCCCAGGAGTGGAAAAGCAGTTGTCTTACCCTTTTTGATGTCCAGATGAGAGACTAAGAGTGTTAGGGCACTCACATGAGGTCCTGAGCAGGTTAGAAGTAGACTGGGGACCCCCCAGGAGAGTCAGGGCTCTTCCCTCCTTGCCGTCCTCCCTCCCCCCTGCCGGTTCTGCCCCAGCAGCCAGCTGTCCCATACACAATGATCTGCAAGGCTCAGGGGATCTGGAGCTAACAGGGCTCATTCTCACACTGCGCTGCTCAGAGAAGTAACAAAAAAGCTTTCTCTGATTCCTATTTTTGAGGTTTTAAAAATACCTAAAGTTAGAATTTAGGAGCAGTCCAAGCCACTGGAATAAGGGAGGGAGTTTCTGTGAGAGTCCCAGCCTCCCATTCTCCACGGGTGGGCTTAGGTGTGCAGAGGGACTCACCCCAGACCCTGAGCGCAGCCCCAGCCCTGCACGGCCGCAGCGCACGCCTGAGTCCACTGGGAGCTTCCTGGAAGGTGGTCCCCACATCTTTGGGACTGGGAGGTGAAACAGTGCTGGCCGCCCAGGCCCCCGCCCTGGAGCTTGGCCCTGGCATTGAATATGTGTCTCAGGCCAAGAAAAGCAGCTTTTCTGTGCTGGATTACAAAGGAGATAAGCTTCATTCCTTGTGGCCGAGGCCTCCTTCTTCTTTGACCTGCACTCAGCCTTCTCCATGTGCGGAGAATAAGAAAAAGGAGCAGGACATCAGGGTGTCACTGTGGGTGCATGGAGGGGCCGCTGGCCGTGGGGCCTCGAGGCTCGAGGCCTCTGCACAGGCAGAGCAGAGTGGGGAGGATCGTGGTCCCTGATGGGCACCTCAGGGGTCACGCCCTCCCACTCATCTGTTGCCAGAATTTTCCGGGGGCAGAAAGCACAAACAGACGCAGCTGCAGGTTGATTTGATTTAATATTCCTTGGAGGATGCGACTACTGTGTGTCTTAGCAGAGATAAAAGGAGTTTACAGGAAGCGCGGCTCAGCCTGGTTGGCACAGCTCGTTAATACGGAGTTTTGTGCATGGGAGTCCGAGGAAGGAAAGTTAGAGGTGGGAGCCGATCCAGCCACGGCTTGTTTGGAATGTGAGGAAAGAAGGTGCTAGAGGGGCTGCTGGCTTAAATCCTCAGGCCAGCTCTTCTGGGCACCTTTTTCCTTAGTAGGAGATGTGGCGAGTGTGAGCTGCCGGCCCAGAGGAGAGGGGCCTGAGGGAAAGCAAGGCGACACGGAGGCTAGGCCCCCAGCACGCCAGCACACAGACGCCTGCTCGCCACGCTGTCCTCTGTCCAGTGCTGCACGCGCCAGGCAGGCTCGCGGCACTCGGAGTGTTAGATGCATAAGCAAATAACCGAACAAGTGCCTCATCTCAATGACCCCCAGCAGTTCTGTAAGGTAGATGTCGCCACGCGTCACCATGGAGATGAAGAAACTGGAGTTTACATAGAAAGATTCCACGGGGCAGAGAGACTGTGTGTCTCTTGTTTGCTCTGCTTAGAAATGGCTGCCTGTCTTAAGAAAGATCCGGAACCTTCCTTCGACTTCACCAAGGAAGGTGCCTGACTGATTCAGGATGTCCGCCTTGGGCTCGGGAGGAGGACGTGTTAATAGGTGTGTCAGGTTTGATATTCCCCAGATTGAACGACTTGCCCAGCTGGTGAGTTGTGAGTGACAGAGCTTGGCAGGGGACTGAGGTCTGTCGGTTTTTCTCTTGTTTTCTCAGCTCTGCTTCCCCTGCAGGGCGCCATCTCTTGGGAGGGAGGAACCAACAGTCTCCCTTTTATAGTCAATAATAACCCATTCAAAAAGTGGGCATCCAGCAGCTCCACACCATCCCCCCGTTTGCCCTTGTAACAACGCACTAGTTACCTGCTACCCGGTGCCACCGTGGTGGAACGGCATGCCCTTACTACCTTCGCTCGCAGCGTCACCCTCCAGATGCCACCCCCAGCCTGGCCACAGCAGTGCAGGAGGCAGGACGGATCCCCAGGGGCACATTTTACATGCGGAAATGGGCTCAATAAGTATAGTTTATGAATGAGTGAATGCACGTTAGGTTTTCCCGTGCATATTTCTGTGACCTGTCCTGGTGGTCCAGGCCTGTGCTGCCTGACGGCACTTCTGTGGTGTTACCAGTAACAGCAGTACCCCTGCCCACCCAGCTCAGTAGCTGCTGGCCATGGGTTGCTGTTGAGAATTTAAAATGTGCTTAGTGCAACTGAGAAACTGCATTTAATTTTATTAGGTGTTTTAGCTGAGCTATAACAAACACATACCATTGTGTTAAGTTTTAGGTGTACAGTGCATTGATTTGCTACTTGATATATGTATATATTTGAGAAATAGTTAACATAAAAAGTTTAGTTAACATCCATTACCAAACAGTTAAAAGAATTTTCTTTCTTGAGGTGAGAATGTTTAAGATCTTCTTTCTGCGCCACTTTTACATGCTGCATGAAGCAGTATCGCTAACTGTGGTCGCCGTGCTGCTCAGGACATCCTGGGACTTGGGTATCTTAGAGCTGGAAGCTTGACCTCGGGCCACCCTCACCCATTTTGCACCGCCCCCCCCGCCCGTGCCTGGCCTCTGGCAACCCCCCAAGTTCTCTGTATCTATGAGTCCAGTTCTTCTTTAGACTCCACGTATAAGTGAGATCATGCAGGGTTTGTCTCTCTCTGTCCCACTTATTTCACTTAATCATGACGCCATCAAGGCCCACCCTGTTCCTCTTTATGGCTGAGTAATATTCTATATTGTGTGTATGTGTGTGTGTGTATTTACATAGATATATACATACATATTATGTATCACATCTTCTTTATCCGTTCATCTGTCACTTAGATTGTTCCCGTTATTTTGCTATTGTAAATAATGCTGCAGTGAGCATGGGAATGCAGGTACCTTTCCAAGGAAGTGATTGCATCTTATTTGGATAAATTCTCAGAAGTGGAATTGCCCCACCGCTCCTGGCCTGCACGTCCCTTTGCTGTCTGCAGCAGCACCTGACTCCCACCCTCGAATCCTCCGCCCTTCCCTTTGCCCCTCACTGCCAGTCCTCTCCAAATTTGTTCATTCCCATTGTCACAAGCTGTCTCCTTCCAAACCCAGCTCCTCCTCCTGCTTCTGCCTGCTGGCCCTGGTGCAGGACTCACCACTGCAGGTGCTTCTGGGGCATCCTGGGAAAACTGACACAGAGGCTGGGCCTGCCCACCCAGGGCAGCTCACAGATTTTAGCTGCTCACACATGCTTTCAACATTCTTTAAATAATTGCCAACATTTAAATATTGGGAGTCTTTACATGACAATATGGATTTTTTTACTTTTATTGAGGAACCGAAAGATCTGGCAACACGGGGCCACATCCACACCCAGAAGCTTTGGTGGACCTAAGCCATAGTGGCACAGTCCCCACCACTCCTGCCCTTTCCCTGACACGGTGCTGCAGCTGTCCCCACACCACCTCACCTCCCCCACTGGTGACGCGCGCCGGGCCCTGCGTGCGTGGGCATCGGTGGCCTCCTCCACTCCCACACTGCAGCTCCAGCTCTCAGGCTCTTCCGTCCCAGTGGGCTGGTGGACTTCTGTCTCCTGCTGGTCCCCGTAAAACTGGTCACTCCGCTGCTCATTTGCTCCTGCTTTCCCAGCACCTGGAGTGCCCAGCCAGTCTCATCACACACTCGCCCTCAGAAATGTCAGGGTTCTGCTTCGGTCTCTTCACACACAAGCTCCTGCCCACCCCTTTCCTGGCCCGGCCCCTCCTGGTGGTCTCCAGCCAAACCCTCTCGGCACCAAGTCACATGCCTGTTTCCCGAGACTCCAGTGTCCCAGACTTGGCCCCTTAGCGTGGACTTGCTGTCTTCTTTCGCATCACACACAGGCCAGGACCCGGAAAGGCCCATGCGGTATTTGTTGAGTTGGATGAAACTGTACGAATTGCCTGCTGGAGTCTTTGACCAGATCTACAGGGGTCTTAACCTAGGGCAGTGAGAGTGATTCTAGGCCCCACCTCGGCGTGGATGTGTTTCTCCCTGTGCCTGCTGCCAGCCCCCCCGGGACCCGAGGGATCGCTGCACCAGGCCTCGGGGAAGCAGGGGCCCCTGGGCCACGCTGGGCCCCAAGAAGCCAGGTGTGGCAGGTGCACATGTCCAGGAAGTGGATTGGGCATAACAGTAACGATAGCTCACGTGTCTTGGGCACAGATTACATGCTGGGAGGTGCTCACAGGACTGACGTGTATCAGCTCATTCAGCCGTGCACAGCCGTCCTGTCGAATGGGCACTATGATCGGCTCCATTCGAGAGATGGATAAAGTGGCCAGCGCTCCCAGCACCACCAGGCAGTCCAGCACTGGCCAGTAGGGCTGCTCGCTGCATGGAGACTGTGGTCTCTGCGGAGCAAGGCCCTGCCTGGGGCAGCCGCCATGTGGTGCTTCAGCACTGGCCTGTGACACCACATGACCTGGGTATTCAAGAGAGGCCAGAAATGCACACTGTGATGTGAAAGCTCCCAATTTTTAGATATTACCAACTAGTTCTAAAATTGTTAACTGCTCTTTGGGCCAAACCAGCATCTATTCAACTGTCGGGCCTTTGGTGACCGCTGTGTTAGGCCCCGCCCACACCCGTTGTCCCCTGAGTCGGTGATGCTGGAGCGGGGGCTGTCCAGCGCCCAGCACTCGCCAGGCTAAATGTAACTCGCCAGGCGTCGCAGTGCCTTACCATCATCTTTTTCAAGTTTCTATGTCACAAAGAGTGGTGTCCATTGGTCTTTCCCCCAGGGGACATGCAAAAGGCCATTGAAGTCTTCCCTCTGTAAAACAATGTTCAAATGCAGATGACTAGGAAAGAGCAAGTTAGTTCCCAGGGCTAGGCCTCAGTGTGGATGGGAACAGGCCTTCTCCTCATCCTTGAAGGTCTCCGTCCAGGTGCAGACAGCCTTGGACGTGTGGACGCTCACCGGGCAGTTGGTGCAGAGATCCAGGCTGCGAGCCCAAATCTCAGAGCCCAGAGGAGGACCCTGGATTCAATGTGAGGAAGACCACGGGGGAGACCGAGAAAGCCAGGGCCTTCCTGGAGGAGTTGGCCCCTCCGCCAGGTCCTGAGCCTGCGAGGCTGCGTGGTTGCTCCCTGGGCGGCAGCAGCTCACTCCCAAGGTCCCCACATCCTGATAAACCTGTGTAGGTCCCCTCCCAGTCAGCCCACCTCCTCAGGCACTCCTGCTCTGGAGCCAGCACTTCTGGGCGAAGAGAGCAGTGAAGGACAGCAGCTCGTGTTCTCCCTGTGCTGTGGGTGTTCCCCGTCGGTGACGGAGCTGCCAGAACGGGGGGTGCCTGCGGTGTGGCCCCCACAGGCTGTGCATGAGTGAGGTCAAGCCTGCGCACATGAAGGTTTGCTTTAGTGGACGTTTGCCTGCGTTCGGCATTTAGGCCTAGCCAGTGCTTCGGTATGAATGGTTTCTTCGGGATGTGTTAGCTGTGCATGGGTCAGGTGCTTGTCTCTGGGGAAGGTGCCCTGTGGGTACAACAGTCTAGGCCTCTGCTGGGTTGCTGTCCCAACGGAACTGCGCCCTGCCACCCTTTGCCGAGCAGTCCGTGCGCTCACTGGAAGAGGCAGGCCCTTGGACGCCGGGGCCAGGGAGGAAGGCAGCCTTGACCAGTCAGTCAAACTTCTTAGGCAGAAATACTATTAATACTGTTGCACTGAAATTGCCTTACTGTCTCCACGTGGTTGGTCCTGGCCCACCGTAAGGAAGATGAAGTCAGGGTGTGGGCTAGGAAAGATGCTCTCATTACTTCCCTGCCTCTGGGAGTTTGTCCTCCAAGTGTCCTTTTGAAACTCCACTGCAAAAGGACTCGGAAGCATAACAAGAACTCTCACTGAACAAGGAGGGAAATGTCAGCACCAAGGCAACAAGAAGACAGGAACACCAGTTGGGACGACAGTGCTGGTTCCTGGGAAGCAGGAAGCGAGCTGGTTCTTTAGGAGCGAGAGAAGTTCCCCCAACTCCATCTCCAGAGACATCCCTTACCCAGAGTTCTGCTGTGGGGAGGCCAAGGGGTGTGGCCCTGTGGGTCCTCCCCCTGGTTCCCCGAGCTGCACAGGTGCATCTGTTTATTCTAACCACACCTTTGATGAGAGAAGACAGTTACGTCAGCATGTGCTAAATATGTGGGAAAGAGTCTGGAAGCACACAGCATGTGTCCCCACAGTGCCCACAGTGATGGCCTCTGTGGTCCAAGGAGGGAGCCAGGATGGGAGTAGGAGGACGCTGGTCCACAGGGAGTTATTAAAAAGTCTAGGTGGGGCTCCGAATTCCAGTGGGTGCAGGGGACCCTGCCTGTGGCCAGCCAGCCTGGCCCTGGCCAGACTGAGGCTGAGAAGGCTCCAGGTCCAGCTTGACTGCAGGGAGGTAACAGTAAGACCTTGGGCGTGCCAGCCGCAGTGGCTCGCCTCGAACCAGCTGCGCGACCTCAGGGAAGGCTGAGCCTCAGTTTCTCCATCTATAAGATGAGCCCTGGTGCAACCCGTTGAGTTGTTCTGAGGACTGACTATATGGGGACAGTACAGCCTTTTATTGTTACACTTGCCACCCCCAGAGAAGTGCCTCCTATTTGTTCCTCTCCTGGGATCCCACTCTGTAATCCTCGGGCCAAATCCACTCACAGACACAGCTCACTCAGCCCATAGAGTGCTGGGAACTCCACAGAGATGAGCACGGTCAGGCCAGACTCGAGCCTCCCCTCTCCCCGTGCCCCACACCATTCCCTGTGCTCTCCTCCCGGGCCCCCTTCCATTCTACCTGCCTGGCCCCTAAGGCATCGGAGGCTCCGCCCCTGCCCCAGCCTGCTTCCCTCCCTCTGTCCCTCCTCAGCCAGACCCCTGGAGAGCCAAGCAGCAATGGCTGGAGATAGGACGGTGCTCCGGACTGTTGATGAAAGGTAGACAAACACATTTTGGAAGCCAGACTCCCCGCTGTGAAAGCTGGATGTCCACCTCACACACTGATGGTGCCGGACTGGAAGGCCTCCCCACTGCCCCACCCCCTCGTTAAGGGAGCATGTTTCTGTCCTGCCAGATGTTTCCATGGCAATAATTTTGCGGGACTCATCATTGAAAGCTGTCCGTGCTGTCCTTCTCAAACGGCTGTCTCCTGATGAATTCACGTCATGCACCTGCTCCGTGCCTCTGCTCAACAGAGCACACATCCATGTAAACGTGTGGGAGGGTGCCTGGAGAACTGACTTCTCTGACGGCCGGCGGCTGGCAGCCTGCCATCCCCTGTGGGCGGCCGAAGCCCCTCCTGTGGCGTAGCACAGGTTTGACGGCTCTCGTTCTAAATCTCCACGGAAACCTCTGTAGCGAGCACCTGGTCAGCTAGAAATTTAGGTAGAGCTGCTCACCTAGCTTCAGGAAGGCCAGGGGGTGGGTAGTAAGTACAGATGGACACCTCTGGGGTCTCAGAGCCCATTTCCCAAGCGCAGATCAGAAGCTGGAGTGAGTTGGAAAGTGGCCGGGGAGTGAAGCCGTCAGGTGAGCATTTTTCTGACGAGGTTGTTTTTAGAACATCGTTAGAGAGCAGTGCCGCCCTGGGAGAAACATACCTGTGTTTATTCACTTATGAATCCAAAGTGACTGTGGAACCTACTATGGGCCAGGTGCCTGCTGGGCCCGGGGGCAAGATTGGACAAGGGCCCCTGGTGTCTTGGAGCTTGACTTTGAGTGGGAAGATGATAAATAACTTTAAAAGCTGATAAGATCACTTCAGAGACAAGAAAGAAATGAAACGGGAAGATGGAATAGAGACGGGACAGATGGGGAGGGGCTGCTCTAGAGGGAGGGCCAAGGAGATCTCTGTGAGGACAAGCGGGAGCCAACTTTGCAGGTATCTGAGAAGAGCGTTCCAGGTGAGTGCTCAGGTCCCAAGGTGGGGCTGAGTTGATAGGATCAAGGGTCAGCAATCAAACCAGTGTGGGAGAAGAGGAGGAGGGACGGGGTGGTAGGGGGTGAGGTCAGAGAGGTTGGCAGGGGCTAGGGTCAGGGACGTCAGCAGGGGCCAAACCAGTAGGCCTTATTGGCCACTGAAGGGGGGTGGGATTTGCGTGTAGTGTGAAATCACTGGAGGGTTTTAGGCAGGGGGCTGCCGTGACCTGGTAAGTTTTGTGTGTGTGTGTTTGTTTTAAAAGACTGGATGCTGTGTAGAAAATGCAGCACGGGTACTTGGGGAAGGGAGGCGGTGGCAGTGCAGAGTGGGCAGAGAAAAGCAGAGGGACCAGGAGGAGGTCATGGCACTGTCCCTGGGAGGGGTGACGGTGGCCGGGGCACAGCGCCTGGAGAAGAGGTCAGGTTTGGAAGGGTGTTCAGGTTAGGGCAGCGGGGCTTCCAGCAGCCTGGCTACGTGAGCGAGAGAGCGAGAGGAATCAGGCAGGACTCCTGGGTTTTTGGTAGCTGATTGAATGCTGCAACCATTTTTAAAAAAGGTTTTTATCTATCTATTTATCTATTTTTAGAGAGAAGGGAGGGAGAAAGAGAGGGAGAGATACATCTATTGGTTGCCTCTCTTGCACACCCCCAACTGGTGACCTGGCCCACAACCCAGGCATGTGCCCTGACTGGGAATTGAACCCAGGCTTTTAGTTTGCGGGATGACACCCAACCCCCTGAGCTATACCGTTAAGGACAATGGTGCAACCATTTTTAAGATTCGAGAGGACTAAGCTTGGGAAAAGTGAGTTAAGAATTCTGTCTGGGGCATGTTAAGGTTGAGATAACTGTTAGATGTCGAAGAAGAGAGGTTGTGGTCACTAGGGGCTTAGTGGACAGGTCAGGGTAGGAGATTAAAATAATCAAGAGTCATCAACACAAAGATGATATTTAGGGCTTTTGGCCTGGATGAGACCATGTAGTGAGAGGGCGAAGGAGATGTGGAGGCCCAGGGCTGTGCCCAGCCGCACGAGGCCCCGCTGAGCAGGAGGCCCAGCAGAGGACCTGCACTGGGGCAGCCAGGGCAGCAGGCGAGCCCGTCCAGCGCAGAGCCCGGGACCCTGGGACCCTGGGACCCTGGGGAAGGACATCTGTTCAGGAGGAGAGGCGACAGCTCAAACATTGCTGGCGGCTGCCCTGCCCGAGGACAGAATTTCCCAGTGGCCCTAGCAATCTGCTGGACCCTCAGACTGACTGTCCAAACCAGGGCACTTATGAGAGTGAAAGAGGGTCCCGTGAAGGACTGCACCGGGACCACAGGAGTGAGTGGGTTGTCCCAGACAAACAGGGCAGTTTCTGCACCCCAGGCATGGGCGGCCCTGGCGAGGTAGGTTCCACAGAAAGGCTGAGGCAAAGGCCTGGCTGCAGCGGGGCCTTCTGACCAGGGAGTTCTCCTTAGCAGGAAAGAGGAATGAAAGTATCGATTCAGGTAGCGTGGGTGAATCTCCAAATAATTATGCTGAGTGAAAGAAGCCAGGCCACAAAGAGCACGTAGTGCATGATTCCCTTTATTTAAAACGTCCAGGCATTGCGAGCTGATCTATAGGCCAGAAAGCTGGTGGGTGGTTGCCTGGGGGTGGGGGTGAGAGAGGCAGGCAGGGATTATCCAGGGGTACAAGGCAACTTCGGGGGGATGTGTCCATTATCTTGACTGGAGACATGGTTTTGTGGGTCTATGCTGTATTTAAACTTATCAAGTTACACATTTAAAAAATGTACCCTGTACTGAATGTATACTCCTCAATAAAGCAGCTTTTTAAAAATGTTTTTATGTAAAGAGGAACGGACAGGGAGCGGGCAGTAGCAGGAGGAGGTGCGGTTCAGTTTCAGCATGAACAGAGCAGTGTTGAACACCCGTACGCATCGGGGAGAAGGAGACAGGGAGGCTGGCCGGGGACCCCTTTGTCGTGTTGCGCTGAGGGGTTCAGAATTCACCCCGTTGGCTTGAGGTTCTCCACATTCTGTGTGCAAAGGAGTCATCGGAGAACCTGTGCGAGTGCAGTGCTGCATCACAGCCCGGGGCTTCCCGGCACCCGCTGAGGGGCGCAGCAGGGCAGGCGGACCTGCCCCGCCCTCAGTGCTTCCCTGCTGCGGGCTGGCCCCACAGCCGCAGCGCCTGGGGCGGCCTGCAGCCGCAGGGAAGGGAGTCAGCAGGGAGGTGTCCCAGACTCCCGCCTCCGGAGGGGCACTCCGAGGTACATTCTATGGGTTCCTCTGAAAGATGGCCTCAGTGGGATGGAGCCCTAGTTGCCCACAGCAGTGACCAGCTCGAAAACTTTTGGTGGGGGTGTTTCTCTGCCCCGTCTGGCTCTCTGGCACTTTGGTAAGAGAGCACCTTTCCAAATAAGCTACCTGTACTCGGGCCCCTGTCTCAGGCTCTGCTTTCAGGACACTGAGAACGTGATACCCATTGAACCAAGGAGCCTGCATTTCATGTGCCTGTCGAGCTTTTCTGATGTGGAGGGCCCAGGAAACATCCTTTAATGAAAGCTCTGCAGGCAGCAGAAAAAAACCCTGGGTTTCACAAGGGGAAGTGCCAGGGTCAGATCCGCGCTGGTGGAACGATTGCCTCTGATGGCAATGTGAAGTTGAGGTGGAAGCAGCGAGAGGCAGGAAGCAGGGAGACCAATTAACAGGCGATTACAAATGTCTCAGCAGGAGGCAATGGTGACAAAGACCAGTGAGGCCACCTCCTTGTGAAAGTCCTTTGATTTATAGAGAGTGCAGGCTTCACGCAGACATGGCACTGAGCCTTATTTAATATTCCCAGTGCTGTGGTTTCCTAAAGCATCCGTTTCCAGCATTCCACATTTCTTTTTTATCTTCTAGTTTTACAATTTGATACATCAGTCTGATGCCACGCATCTTCGTTTTGTTACATTTTATGTTTTTAGGATCTTGACATTGGTGCCAAGAACGTGAAGCTTTATATCAACAGAAACCTCATCTTTGAGGGCCAGTTGGACAGAGGAGGTGGGGAGGCCCCGGCTGCCCAGAGCATACCGGTCGGCCTGGAGAATGAGAAGACTGAGAGAGAGGAGGGACACCCGCGCGCCCGGTCGGAAGGAAGCAGAGGTGCCCGCAAGATGGCTGGCACGGGCGGGGACCAGGTGCCCGGCGCCGTGCACTCGGAGCCCGCTGGAGCAGCCTCGGTTGCTGAGGTTGCGTCCCCAGGAAACTCACTTGGTGAGAGGATGAATTCTCCTGATCACATGGAAGACAGCTCGTCCACATCAGAGGGCGACTTTGGCGTGTCAGCAGCCCCAGCTTTGATCGGGCCTGTGCCTGGTGCGCCCCCGAGCCAGCCCCCAGACTGCCCTCCTCTTGGCCAGGGGCTCTCACTGATTCATCAGCTGGAGAACCTAACCGGCAGAAAAGTCTCCGAGCCTCCGGGGAAGACCCCATCCTGGCTGCAGCCCTCTCCCACGGGGAAAGGCAGGAGGCAAAAACCCCTCTGGCTGAGTCCTGAGAAGCCACTGGACTGGAAAGATGGGCTTCTGTCAGAGGACCTCCTCAGTGAGGGGTCTGGGGAGGCCGGGGATAAAGGCCTCAGGCGTGAGCACGGGAGGGCCAGCGGCCGGAATGTCATCTCAGGAGAGAGAGCCCAGAGGGTGGCCCCCAAAGTCTGCAGGGATGACTTGGACATCTTTGACCAGCCCTCCAACAGGGGGCGCCCTGCAAGTGGGAGGAGGGGCCCGAAGAAGGACGCCCTCCGCAGCGGGCACGGTGACAGCAGAGGTAAGCTCCAGAGGAAGTCTGACTGGCTTCCACCGTCCCTGCGGGGGTGCGGGCTGGCACCACGCCTCTTTGCTCCCTGGACCTCGGTTTCCTCTTCAGCCAGGGGTCACAAATTTACTGTCTCAGCTGGCAGCAGTGAGTGAAATGGGCAAGACATACTTTACATGTTAAACTCAGATATATTTGTCATTGCTACCAAGATATGTCCCTTTGCTCACTTTTTGTCTCAGTACATGGCTTTTCCAACCTAGACCGGGTTATTCCACCTCTGATAGAGACATTGGTCTCTAGTTACTTCACTTTATTCTTAACTGCACTGTTAGAAAAATAACACGGGTGTGATAATAGATAGCAGTCGACACTTGCCTGGGTTTGGAAGTGCTATAGGGAGCGGTGAGGACTGTGGCTAACCAGAGAGTACAAGCCCAACTCCAGGGGGCAGTGCCGCTTTCACTCAGGCTGCTTTTTGGTATCAGGGATGCAAGGCCAGTGTGCCAGATCTCCCTTTTCCTTTTAATTAAGAGAAATCAGAGATGTAGAATATTCTTATTTTTAGCATTGGTGACTCATCAAGATTGTATCTTAAAACCAGTGTGTGTCAAAAAAGAAAAAACACACACGTGGCAGGACTTGGCTGCTCTGTGAACTTTGCAGCACTCTCTAAGAAACCTGAAAGGAAGGGATCGAAGGCGGGGCTCCTGAATACTTCCACTCCGATTTGTCCACTGGGGAGGAGTGTAGCTCAGCAACTGGGAGTCAAAGCATTCGATCCAAACTTTGCTGCTTAGAGAGCTGGGCACTTCCACCTTCGGAGCCTCAGCGTCTTCGTCTGTAAAATGGGGACGAACACCCTTCGCTCCCTGTCCTTCTCAGTGTTGTGAGGGATGGAGAGGATGGCTTCAAAGTAATAACCAGGGCCTGGCACGCGCCAAGTGCCCCACAAGTGCTGGCCGCTTTTCAACACTGACGTGTCCATCCTTCACTGTCCACAAAGCACTCGGACCGACCAAGGCAGGGCTCGCCCACAGATCCTCGGAATTTAACTCGACCTCGCATCACATGGGAGTCTGACGGTCAAACTGCTGGGGCGTGTTTCCTGATCTCTCACCGCCAACCCACACCATGGGTGAGCCCGAAACCGCTCCGAGCCTCAGTTTCCTTATCTGCAAAATGCCAGTGATACCCGCCTCAAGGGCGCAGGGGGACCAGCGGAGACGGGACATGTGCAGTGCTTGGCGCAGTGCCAGGCACACAGGAGCACCCGCAGACGTCAGCTGCTGCTGCTTCCTGCTATCCTCATTGCTGCCCCGTTCCCGACTTCCTCTCGGTGCGTCTGGAGGGAAACCAGTGTGCAGTGGGCCCTGGGACAACGCAGGGTCGGGGTGCAACCGCTTGTGTAGCTGAAAATCCACGTCTAACATTTGACTCTCCCAAAACGCAAGTGATGAGAGCCCACTGTCGGCAGGAGGCTCTACCAATGACAAGCAGTTGATGCACGCGTATTCTTACATGTTGTGTAGGTGTTCTTACAATCAGATAAGCTAGGGAAGAGAAAACGTTATTAAGAAAATCATAAGGAACAGAAAATACATTTATAGTACTGTATGTACTTACTGGAAAAATCCCACGTAAGTAAACCCAAGCAGTTCCCACTGTGCATTGAAGGGGCTGCATGTTTTTCAGTGGGTCACATCAGCCTCTGTCTGTCGCTGTTCAGTAGGCCGGCCCCGAAGGTCTGCATTCAGCCCAAGTCTACACTCGGAGAGGTGAAGACTTTCAGGCCTCTTTCAGACCCCTGGTGTGTCGCTTCGGACACCAGAGCAAGTCCATAAGACCTGAGCGTCTCCCTTGGGTGAGCCGCAGGCTCGTTCGGGGCAGAGCTGCCCCTGCTGGCTCCCCCGCCTCACCGGCCCCACCGTGCCTTAACCTGCAGCTGGTGCCAGGGCCGGGGGAGGGTGGGGCATAGAGTGAGCGAGAAGAACCGAGAAGCTCTGTGAGGGCAGAGACTGCGTCTCATCTGGGGCAGGGCCCCCAGGAGCAGGTGCCTGGCTCCAGGTGGGTCCTCTGGGTGTGGAGGGGTCGGGGTAGAAGGCCTGTGGCGGTGGGCTCCGGGGCCTGCTGCAGGCAGCCGGACCCTCACTCAGGCACGGCACTCAAACGAGCCTGTTTACTCCTCACACCAGCCCCCTCTGACAGATAAAGAAAATGTGGGGCTGAAGTAGCTTTCTCTGGGTCACATAGCCAGTAGGGTTAGAGCAGAATTTAAGCCAGGTGATCCTGCTCCAGAATCCATGCTTCAAATCACTGCCCCGTGGCACGCCGTTTCCACAGCTCTCATCAGCCCCGAGGGGCATGTAGTCCCAGGCTTTCCTGGCAGACAGACCCACAGGGACTCTGGGAATTCCGAGGTGGTGGGCATTGTTCTAGCCTGACCAACTTCTTTCCAAGCATTTCACTGCTTGGCTTGATGACACATTAACAACTAAGCCCCTAAGATTTAATGCCTGTTAGGCCAATCATGTTGAAAAGGAAAGTTGCTTCAAAATTTTCACATACCTGTTCCGTGGAGCCAAACACCATAGCTGTGATCTGCAGGAAAGGGGCAGGCCGAGCCCTCGTCGATGCTGGTGGAATGAATGATGGCCGTATTGCTCCCTGGGGCTGAACTGTGTTACCACCGTAAGACAGAGCCTGGAAGTTCTTTTGTCGGACAGAGCATCTCGTTGTAATAACGTGTATTTTGGAAGTGTCCTTATCAGGGGTCGGTTGGCTACAGGAGAATGAAATTTCGTCAGCCCAGTCTGAGCGGCAAAGGGGTGTTGTCTGGAGAGTGCCTGAGGAGCTCCTAGACCTCCACAGGCAGGCAGTGTGGCTGTTCCTCACCTGGGACTGGGGGGAGGAGCCAGAGAGCTGGCCGGCACTGAGGAAGCTTCCCCTGTGCCTCCAGGGCTGCGGGGCCCTGCCTCTGCCTCTGCCTCTCCGCAGGCCCACATTCCCTCGTTCTTCTGCACGGGATCAGCTTTCTCTGCCTTTGTGCACACAGCGGGAAACGGCCTTGCAGCTCTAGAGTGGCACAATTTTCTGGCTCTGTTGCCAGCAGCCAATTCCAAAGTCTCGGGGGAGAAGCTGATTGGCCAACTCAGGTCAGGTGCCCACTCCTTGTTCCGTCAGCTATGACTGAAGGGCAGTACACTGAAAATAAACATGATTCTGTTACATCTCACTATGTACTTTTTCATTTCCTGCTTTAGTAGCAATTAGCATGCACCTCATGGTGGTGCCGTTGATTTTTTTTTAATGTAAAAAAATATTTTATTTATTTTTAGAAAGGAAGGGAAGGAGAAAGAGGAGAGAAACATTAATGTGTGGTTGCTTCCTGTGCAACCCCTACTGGGGACCTGGCCCACAACCCAGGCATGTGCACTGAGTAGGAATTGAACTGGCGACCCTTTGGTCTGCAGGCTGGTGCTCAGTCCACTGAGCCACACCAGCCAGGGCACCATTGATTTTTATAAACTCAGTGCAGAACTCTGTAGTTCATACTAGTCTCAGCCGAGGAATAGTTTTGCATCTTTAATCTCATATCAGTGGTCCCTCCCAGCCTGTGTTGATTGCAGACTGAAGCAGCAGCTCTCTGTCGTGCATTCAGATTTACAGGTAGGAATATTGACAAAGAACAAAGCACTGACCCCAGCAGCTCCCCCACTGCGAGTAGTGTGTCTATGAGTAGTAGTGGGGACTAGCCAGTAGTGTGTTCTCCTGCAGACAGCAGGAGATGCGGGCCCCCAGCCTGCTGTCGCCTCTGCGAGGCCTCGGAGAAAGTCTGCACCTCCCTGCTTTTAAAAGCCAGATGTACATCCTGGGAGAAGAGGTCAGAAAATGATGTGGCATGAAAGCAAAGCGCTGCCTTTCTGTAAACGCAGGCTGCGTCCCTGAACGTGACGTCTGGTGCTGTCTCCTCAGTGCTCTTGCAGACTGGCCCGGCCGTTCATTCAGTCTGTGGAAGTCAAATCGCAGCAAGCCGGAGTACTGATGGTCCATGTGGGAAGTCCCTTCTGCCAGATGTTGAGCCTCAGGCCTGGAGGAAGGATGGAAGAAACTCCTGGGGTCTTTTTGATGGGAGATGAGAAGGAGGGTTGAGGACAGGGGCAGGGAACTGAGAGGGAGGGGGTGTCCCTCAGCCTCCAAGTCTGAACACGAAGGAGTGATGGTGATGCCAGCTGCCCCTCCCTTTACTGGTGACATGGCACTTCCTAGGGCCATGCTCTGTGTCAGGCGCTGGGACACAGCAGGGAACGGGGCAGAGCAGGCCTCTCCACGGAGGAAGGTGACACGAAGAGCCAGCACCCTGGAGATCTAAGGAAAGAGAACTCCTAGCAGAGGGCACAGCAAGGACAAACGCCCTGAGATGAGAAAGACCAGGTGCGTCTGCGGAGCAGAAAGGCCAGCGTGGCTGCAGTAGGATGGCTGTGGGGAGGAAGGTGTGGGATGAGGTTGGGTAAGTTAGCAGGGCCAACTCAGGCCCTGGGGTCATGGTGAGGTGTGAGATTTTCTTGGGTTTCCCTTGTTCTCAGCGTAGTAGAGATAATGCCACTTAGAGGGGAGGGTGACAACCCCATTTTAGGCACATGGAGTTTGAAGTGGGCATGTCTGGACCCCCAGGGGGTTGTTGGAACTGGAAGGGGGTGCCTGGGGGAGAGCAGGCAGAACACTGAGCAGAGCCTGCATGGGAACCAGGAGCTGGGTGAGGGCGTTTGGGATGGCGGTGTCGGGGGAAGCGGGATGGAGCTGAGGCCTCGGCCTGGAACCAGACTTAGGGTGTGGGGGGCGTGGAGGCCGTGTGGTACAGAGGGAGGGGCTGTTGCAAGGAAGGAGACAGCCAGCGAAGCACAATTCCCCTGAGCTGGAGGAGGAGCTTGGCCTAGGGTGTCAAGCACGAATTGAGAACTGAGCAAAGACTGTGCACTTGGAGTCTGTGAACTTGGGGAAAGCCATTTCAGTGGAGGGCTATGGGAATCTAAGGATTCATGGATGAAGGGACAGAAAGCCACTTGGCGTGTGACATCTGACACAGCTCAGATGATGTCTTCAGGAGTCCCTCCATCTCTCGCCTCCTGCTCTCCAGGTGGGCTTCTGTCCCGGGCAGGCTCCCCCCACGGAGCAGCAGCGTGGCCGCAGGCAGCCCCACCGACACCCCACCAGCTCAGCAGCCCCACTGTGGAGAGAGCCCTCTCTCCCTTGGTTCCTTTTCGCGAGCCCAGCTGGGAAGGATGCTGTCAACATTTGCCTAATCTGAATGGCCTGATCCCCAAGAAAATCAGGTGTTGCTCCTAGAAGGGGAAGGGGAGTGTGAGTGGGCAGAACAGTAACTGGACACAGAGGACGCGGGTTGTGGGGGTTGAGGGACGGTGGTGGGGAGAGGACACAGTCACTGCAGTGGGAGGGGAGAGCCTCAAGATCAGGCCGGCTTCCTCTTTCTTTCCGGTGGGAGAGATTTATGGGTGTCTGCAGGCGGAGGGAAGGTGCCAGTGGGGAAGGAGTGATTGAAGATTCTGGAGAGAAGAGATAATTGATGGAGCCAGGTTCCCTGGGAGACAGGCAGAAAATGGAGTGCAGGGCCAGTGCGATGGGAAAGGAGAAAAACCCAAATGTCAGTGTCATCGGCTGCTGCTTTCCCGAGCGACACCCTGGGTGTCGGGTAGCTGTGGTGTGGCTGTGAGAACAGGCCACTGCTCCGTGCACGCGGAGCTCCGTGGTCTCTGGGGAGGAGGGCGGGCCCTGCAGAAGCACCCTCCGGGGGCCGGGCCCTGCTCCTCACGTGCTTGGGGCACAGCGTCAGCTCTGGGAGCCCGTTTGGCCGTGTGTGTGTGGAAGTAAACTCCTTACCTGGTGACACACCTGGGTTGTTCGCTTTCTTAAAGCATTTTTCTGATTAGAAAATTAATACTTATAGGGAATTTAGAGGATAAGGTGACAAAAAAGAAAAATAAAAGCCCTTCCTAATTACCACCCAGGAAGATCAAATTAACACACTGGTCTGTGCTGCCACACTAGGATTGGCTGCATGTGAAATGGCATAGCTGGCTTTTCCTCATTGTACCTTCTTTTCTGAGCCTTTCTTCGGTCACCAGGCAGGCTTTGAAACCTCCGTTCAAGTCGCGTGACTGTGGCAGCATTGGGGCAGCCCCTGGGCTGCCAACCCCGAGGCCGCAGGCCGTAGCCGTGCTCAGGCGTGAGTCTCTGAAGTGGAGGATGACTTCTGGCAGAGGCTGTGACGCAGCCAAATGGGCCTCCCTGATTTGTGTAAGGTTGCGTGCTCAGAGCAGTCAGTATACATTGAAAAATACCTTTCTCTTTGCAAAGCAACTAGGTTCCAGACCTGGGTGTCTACCAACAGTTTCTTGCCCGCCTTTTGACGCTGTGTGAGACCGGAGGCTGGGCTCTGCCCCTGCACCCGTGCACGGCAGGGCCTTGCATCCCTCGCCCCACCCGTCAAGTGCCGGCAGGGTCGGCGGGCATTGAGGCAGCCAGGAGCACCCTTACCAGTTTCTAGAATGTCCCCCTGAGGGCGACTCCCCTGAGCTGACAATCACTGGATGAGACACTCTAAGGGTCCCCACTTCCACACGCGTCACTAGCAGGGCTTCACCCCTCCTATGCCCTTTCTTCCCGCAGACGCCTGGCCCGCTGGGACGCCGCCCTGGTCCCTGTGGCGCAGTGAGCAGGAACACACGCTGCACGAGTCCTGGAACTCCCTCAGTGCCTTCGACCGCTCCCACCGGGGACGCATCTCCAGCGCGGAGTTCCAGGGGGACGTCCTGGACGAGTTCCTGCAGCAGCAGAAGAGCAGCCGGCAGGGCGGCCGGCCGCCCCGTGAGGAGGAGGAGCCGGGGCCGGGGCCTGGGCCCGGGCCCGGGCAGGACGGCTGCCCTGTGGACACAGATGGAGAGAGCGATTTCAAAATCCCTGTCCTGCCTTACGGCCAGCACTTGGTCATTGACATCAAGTCTACGTGGGGGGACAGGCACTACGTCGGCCTGAACGGGATAGAAATATTCAGTTCCAAGGGGGAGCCCGTGCAGATTGCGAGCATCCAAGCAGACCCCCCTGACATCAACATTTTACCAGCTTATGGGAAGGACCCCCGTGTGGTCGCCAACCTCACCGATGGGGTGAACAGGACCCAGGACGACATGCACGTCTGGCTGGCCCCCTTCACGCCGGGCAAGTCCCACGTCATCGCCGTCGACTTCACGCAGCCTTGCCATGTCGCCCTCATCAGGATTTGGAATTACAACAAATCTCGGATCCATTCCTTCCGCGGCGTGAGGGACATCGAGATCCTCTTAGACACACAGTGCATCTTCAAAGGAGAAATTGCCAAGGCCTCTGGAACCCTGTCGGGAGGTACGGTATGTCTCTGAGAATGTCCTCGTAGCCCCTACCTGCTAGTCGCTGAGGTTCTGAGGAAAAACGAAACCCACTGGCTAACCAGTGACAGGTCTCTCCTCTTCCACAGACCTGGCCCACTCCTCAGCTTTGCGGCGTGGGTGTGCAAGAGCTGCCCTCATTTCAGCTGCTCAGCTGAGGGCCCGACCGGGGGATTCTTCTGCAAGACGCTGACTGAGGGAGCGCTCTCAGGAGAACCCACAGTGCAGGGGGCGTGGCGCAGGGCATGGGAGGGGAGGGGCTGAGCAAGGGTGTATTTTCAGGGGAAGCCGGCCTCAGCCTGACCCAGGGGAGCTCGGGAGCACAGCTTATAGGATCTGTGCTGCCTTAAGGCAGAGTGGCAGGGATCTGGGACCCCACAGCTTCCCGCATAGGGGCATAACTCCCGTGTCCTTTCAGACAAGACTGCGGCCCCTCCCTGCAGGGACCCGCAGGGACCTGGGTGGGGCGCCAGCAGCAGCTGCCTCCGTGCCCACCCAGGCTTTGCTTCACACCCATCACAGTGATTCTCACCGGACCGGGTCCCTTCCTTAGATCTCTGTGCTCTTACGGCCGTGAACTCCATTTGCCAAAATGTGAAGAATGACACGTCTCTACACAAACGGAGAAATGTCGCGGGTTTATAGCACAGAGGTTGATCTACGAGTCACTGGCCTTAGTGGTGGGCTGACCCTTGCTTTCCTGGTAATCCCCCCAGCCCCAGAGCACTTCGGAGACACAATACTGTTCACCATGGACGAGGACATCCTCGAGGCCGTGTCCTGTTCGGATGAGATGTTTGACGTGGACGTGGAGAGCCTCTGCAGCCTGCAGTGCGAGGAGGCCCTGAGGAGGCCCAGCACCGCCGATGGCGACGGCGGGGAGAGGCCCCACACCCAGGCCGGCCTGTGGGCGGAGGGCCAAGTAGGTCCGGGGCAGGCGGGGTGAGGTGGAGGGGCCGGGCAGGGTGACCTCGAGAGATTTCTCCAAATGTAGAGCGGAGCAGGGGGAATGAAGACGCATGTCCTTTTGCTGCGGGCAGCTGTTCTGACATCCGCATTTCCCCACCTCGGAGTCGGTCCTGTGTGCCGTGTTTCATTCTCTAGCGGTTTTCATTGTATTTATTTATTTTTTCACTGGAGTGGAGAAAGTGTTCAAATTTTAATCAAAGCTAGGAGAAATCCGTTCTGTGCTGTCTCTGTAATTTAGAGGTGGCAGTCTTCGGGAGATTTTTCTTTGGGCTGCATTTTGATCTCTCGCTGTTGTTTTTGATGGGAGGACTGGACATGGCTTTAATAGGTAGAATTAGAATCAAAACAATGACAGTCCCAGCAGTCATTTCTTGCTTCCGAACTGTGACCTGCCCTGTGCATGCCCTCTGACAAGCCCTGGAGAGGAGCTGGTTGGCACCCTCCCTTCAGGGAACCGAGCTCCAGACAGGCTGAGTGACCTGCCCGAGGGCACGCAGTGGGGGAGTAGCCAGGCTTGAGCTCGAATGCAGGATTCCAAAGTCTGTGCTTTTAACTGCTAAATGTTTTTTTTTTTTAATGAAACGGGATCTTCGGGGCTAGAGTCAGCCCAGGCCAAAGAGCAGTAGTGAAGGTGAAGAGACCCAGGTCTCTGGGATGTTCCTGAGCCCATGAGGGGAAAGGGTGGTGGGTGGAGGGGGATAGCTAGAAGCCAGAGGACAGAAGGTTCAGCCTCGGGAAGGTCACGGGCAAGGCGATGCAGCCAAATGGCCTGTTGATGGGTGTTCACTGGGGTGATGCCCTCCTGCATCTTGAGAAAGCAGCCGCCCCTCCACCCAGACAAGAGCTGCCGGCTCATGTTGACAGTTTTTCTGATTTTCTCAAATGAAGTCAGATAGCTGGATTTTTATGCAAAAATATCCCAACTAAAACTCATTAGCAACTAATTCAAAATGTTTTCAAACCTTCCGTGGGCCACTGAACATGTCTGTTGTCTGGATTTGATCTCTGCGTCTCCAGCTGGAAGCTGACTGTGAGGCTTTCCGAATGGTGCAGTCGCCTCTAAGGGACTCTGATAAGATCCAACCCTGGGAGGGGCAGAGAGGGACCGCTTTCATCTCGGAGGGGAACCTGAGCTCGTGGGGGCAGCAGTGTCAACATCAGGCTCACAGCGCTAGAGAGAGGCAGGCTGCACCCCACCCTTCTGGGGTTGATCAGGGAGGGCAAGGGAAGTCATGTGGGCACCGAGGCAGGGACAGTCCCTGGTGGCTTCCGGCTGCCCCATGTCAGGGGCACTTGTGTCCGGCCACCTCCTCACCCTCCGCCCCATAGGGGACAGGGTTGGGAGAGGTCGTTTCTGGGGCCGAGCCATGGACTTCCGCAGGCTGTCATTGGACCTAAACTGCCCTCACCAAACTCTGAGACCCCGACTTCACTTCCTTTTGCCCCTGAGCCTTCCTGTCTGTAAAGCAGTGACGGCACTTTTACCCCAACTTATGGTGCAGAAATCTAATAGTAGAGTTTGCACATGGGACCTGAGGAGAAGGGGGTGGTGGCCCACTGGGGCTGCCTACAGACCACAGGTTCTTTATCCTGAGTGGGAATACCCTGGGGGCTTTAAAAATGCATGCACCTGGGCCCCAGGGTTGAGAACCACTCTCTGTAGCTTAAGTTCTTCCTCCTCCTTCCCTCTTTCCTTCCCATTGTCCTTCCTTCCTTGCTCCCTGCTTCTAGCTGACTAGATAGACATTTATGACATCCTTCCCTATCCCAGAAAACCTCACCTGGGCTGGTAGTGTCACACTCCTCTACCAGTAAGGGCTTCTGTCAAGGACTCGGACACGCAAGGGTTTCTGGGCCTGTTCCTATTACCAGTCGCAGAGCTTCCACAAGGACAGAAAACACAAGAAAGGAACCAGGGACCTACCTGGGGCATGAGGTGGGCAGCAGCAGCTGGAAAAATGGCTAGCCAGCTTTGTGGGTGTCACTCAGATCACGCCCTGTCCTCTGCTTCTCCCCTAACTGGTGTGCAGGTCCCGGAACCAGAGATGCCGCCCAGTACCCCTGTCCCAGAAGTCACCACTCCAGAACCGGGCATCTACCACGGGATCTGTGAGTACCCTGTTTTGGGGCGGTGTCAGGTGGAAGGAGGGCCGTCAAGGGTCAGGGGCAGTCCTGGTCACTCGGCACAGGGTCTCCTTAGACAGTTGGACCGCTTGTCCACTGCGCAGAGCCGTAGGCCGAGGGCGAGTGGGGGCTGAAACCAGCACATGGACAGAGAAAACCTGCGTTCTCCCTGCGCAGGGGCAGGTGCCAGGTCTTCTGACAAGTCGGAAATTTGGATTTTTATGTGAAATCTTCAGCTTTTTAAATATTGGTGACTAATTTTATAATATTTTTCAACACCTCACGAGCCAAACAAAACACATTGTGTATTCAGCCAGCTGGCTGCCGCCTGCATCTCACCACGTCTGCTCTTCTCTCGTCCTTTCCCATCTGACGTTGCGGCCCCTCCTCTCTGGTTGCGCACCACAGGCCACCCTCTGCCTGTGTCTGGGGGTCTCCACGCCAGAGGCGGCAGCTGACTGTGATCGCCCTCCCGTTCCCTGTTCACACGGCTCTCTGGCTCACCTGCTGCTCGCAGCCTTGCCTCCTGCGCCTTCCTGCCCCTGTACCTGCCATTCCTCCCAGTTATCTCCCGACAGCAGGAAGCGTGCTGTGCCAGTGCGGTGCGCCTCTCCCCTCCTCCCCAGAAGGAAGCCGACTGTCTCGGTTCAGCCTGTCCTCCCCCCACTCGCATCTCCTGAGCCCACCTGCAAGCTCTGCCCTTTCTTTCCGCCCCGTCTGTTGGAGGCTGCCGACAGCTGATTGGGTTCCTGGGAAGTGGACTCCAAGACGGAGTTTACTGAGGCAGGTTCTGGGGGACGACAGGAAGCAGGACTGCACAGAGGGAGAAGGTGGGCCACAGCGCACTCACATCAGGGAGCTCTGGAGCTGTGATAGCCCCTTGGAGTTGTCCTGAGTTGAGTGGGGGACAAGGCTTTTATACACCTATAACAACATGTCACTGGATATGGACTGCCCGTGGGGAAGGGCCAGGCCAAGGGCACTGATAAGTGGGGGGGACTCAGCTGTAAGTCGTCAGCAGTCAGCACTCCCAGCCACTAGAGGCACGAGTGCTTCTGTCCTGGGGGTGGGAGGTGGACCATACAGTGTCCCACAGCGTCCCCACACTCCTTCTCGGGACCCTGCTGCAGCCCATCCCTGCCGGAGGTCTCCCGCAGTGCGTCCAGTGAGCAGTCATCTCTCCCGCCCTCAGCCACAAGGGCCAAGTTGCCTCTTAGAAAAGAGGAAGGTGCCTTACTCGGAGTCCTCGCAGCCCTTACATTCCAGGACACTCTCTCTCTCGGTTACCGTAGGACAACAGAGTGGGTTAAACAACCAGGCTTGCACAGGCAGGGCCCGGTCTCAGGCTTGGCTCCATGGCCTTTCCAGCCACTGTGCTCGGCCTCCCCCGCCCTATCTCATGGAAACTGACAGCTCTCATCTCATTCTCTCCATTTTCTAGATTAGATTAGGAGGAAACTGAGGCTCAGAGAAATCGAGCCAGCCTCCTAGGGTCACGCAGCTGGTGCTAAGGCCAAGAATGCAACAGGGCACCTAAACTCAAAGTCCTTGTCCTCACGACTGAACACACCACCTTAGCGCTCGCGCTGAGCAGCCGCCTCACAGCCTTGGCCTCTCTGAGAGGTCGGCATCCCCGCAGAGCTGTGAGCGCCCCTCTGCTCCCCTGAGAAGCCAGGATCCTTCTTCTTCCTCTCCTTCTCCACCTCCTCCTCCTCCCCCTTCTTCTTGATAGACAATGGAAGTTGAATCCAAACCGACTTAAACAAAAATGGGTATTTACTGGCTTTGCAACTACAAAGGTCATGGGTAGCTAGTTCCTGCACAGCTGGCCCCAGGCGTGCAGACGGTATCCTCCAGGCGGGGCGCCGCCCTGCCCGGACCGCTCCCTCTGCCCTTCTCATTTAGACTCTGTTCGACTGTCCGCACGCACGGGAGCTCCTACACACTCTGCGTGCCTTCTGCCCGGCAAGCACAATGAAAAGAGAACTTCTGTTCCCTCGTAAGTTCAATAATCATCCCAGAATTAGGGCTCCTCGGCCTGGCTTGGATCGCATGCCCAAGCCTCCTTAAACCAACCACCATGGCTCACCAGGACTGGGAGGGAGAGGGAGGCGTGAGATGGGAAACGCGCGTGGGCCAGGCCTGGCGTGGGGGCCGTCCCCGCAGCCAGTGGTGAGGTCAGCCACTACACAGCGCTCTAGAGGAGGTCAGGGTGCAGTAAGGAGGAGAAGGAAGGAGGGCCAGCTGGCTGGCCAGAAGCAGCCACTGTCCCCTTCATCTGATGATTTCCCTAAAGAAGCTGTGTGCAAATGTCTTTCCCACTGAGCCAGCTTCTGACCTTTCTCAGAAATGTGATTTTAATGCCTTGGGGAGCTCTGCCTGGGAGTAGAGCTCAGAGACTTTTTGCTGCAAGAAAAGTGTAATTTCGCTGCTCTTTACTTGGTAGGGAGGCAGAAGAACCTCTTGGCCAAGCCCCCTCTGCACATCTGAAGCCTGTGATTTCTGAATCTGTCTTCTCTGATCCTTTGGCTTTTTCCTGGGGCTTTGTCCGATCCTTCGTCGGGCTTGGCAGATACGGCCCAGCCTGTTCATGTTGTGAAAGGGGGTGTGTGACTTGCTAATCTGCAGATGACACTCATTTTGGATGTTTTGCAAATATCAGCAGTGATGAATAGGAAAGGAGCTGAGGAAGGTGGAAACATGGATGGGAAATAACAAAATTAATTTTCATGTATGTAAATACTAATTGATACACCAGAGGAAAATGAATATGGAACACAGACATTAACCAAACAGGAGAGCAGTCGCCTTTGGAGCAGCCCCGGGTTGGATGGCCTCGCAGGGTTCTTGCCAGGCAGACGATGGGACGCAGGCCTGGGAGAGCAGGGCCGCCGTGTCCTGTTCCCCAAGGGAAGCTGGCATTGCTCCCCAACACCGGGGCCCCCCACAGTCTGCTCCCTCCTCCGCCTCCAGGCCTCTCCGCCTCGGGAACGATGCCCACCCACGCTGTAACTTGGGCCCAGCACACCCCTTTCCCTCACTCTGCACATGCCATTGATACCTGGCCAGACCCTGAATCGCTCCCTCCTCCCCTGTTGTCAGCACTTCTCCACCTGCGTCCAGGCCATCGGCCTCCCACCAGCCTCCCCCTGGTGGCCCTGGAGAGTCCAGCCCAGTGCACTTTCTGAGATGCAGACTGAGGCCTGTCATAGCCTGCTTCAAGCTCACCCTCCCGAGCCCCCCACTGCAGAGGGGAGAATCCGACTTTGCGACGTGCTCTACCCCGGCCTGACCTTCTGATCTCACTTTCCTCCACCACCCTGTCCCTCAGACGCTTGGTTCTGACCTCAGGCCAGTTTGTTCCCGTCCCAGGGCCTGTGCCCCTGCCAGCCGGTCCTCTCAGCTGAGAGCGCCTCTCAGAAACCCTGAAGAGTGCCACCCTCGCTCTACCCACCCAGGTCTCAGCCGGACGGTCACCCCCAGACCAGCCCTCCCGGACGCCCCCACTCCTCTCGGTCCCTCCTAGCCCCTCTCTTATTTTTTTCATGGTGCCCATCGCTCTGGGGAACGGCCACATTTACTGGCTTGTTAGGTGTTCCCTGTGTGTCTGCGCTGCAGCAGATCTCCCAGAGAGACTTTGCTATGTGTTTCAAAAGAGAAAATCTTTATCGACTATCTATTTTTCAGATGCTTTTCTAGGCTCTGGGGGTACCATCGTGAACAAAGTCGACAGACTTCCTGCCCTCAGGGAGCTTCCATCCTAGCAGGGAAGACTGAAAAAGGCAAATAAGTAAATACAGAATATATTCTCAGGTGGCAGTAAGTACAGTGACAAAAGCAAAGCAGGGTTTAGAGTGGTGGGGCATGGTGCTGTTTGAGCTCAGGTGGGTAGGGAAGGCCTCTCGGAGGAGATGACATTTGGTTTTTTGTTTTTGTAATTATGTTTTATTGGTTATGCTGTTAGAGTTGTCCCAATTTTTCCTCCTTTGCCCCCCTCCCCCCAGTACCTCCACTCCCTCAGGCCGTCCCCACACCATTGTTCATGCCCATGGGTCATGTGTATAAGTCCTTTGGCTGCCCCATTTCCTAAACTGTATTTTACACCCCCATGGCTATTCCGTGACTACCTATTTGTACTTCTTAATCCCTCACCTCTCACCCATTCCCCCACACCCCTCTCCTCTGGCACCCACCAAAATGCTCTCCGTGTCCGTGGTTCTGTCTCTGTCCTTCTTGTTCGCTTAGTTTGTCATTTAGATTCAATGGTTCATAGATACATATTTGCAGTTTTATTGTTCATAGTTTTGATCTTTTTGTTAAATAAGTACTTTTAACCTTTCATATAAATATGGTTTGATGATGATGAATTCCTTCAGTTTTCTCTTGTCTGGAAATTTCTTTACCTGCCCTTCAATTCTAAATGATAGCTTTGCCAAATACAGCAATCTTGGCTGTAGGTTCCTGCTTTTCATGACTTGGAATATTTCTTGCCAAACCCTTCTAGCCTGCAAAGTGTCTTTTGAGAAATTAGCTGACAGTATCATGGGAACTCCCCTGTAGGTAACTAACTGCTTTTCTCTTGCTGCTTTTAAGATTCTCTCTTTATCTTTAACCTTTGGCATTTTAATTATGATGTGTCTTGGAGTGGGCCTCTTTGCATCCATCTTGTTTGGGACTCTGTGCTTCCTGGACTATTTCCTTCACCAAAATAAGGAAGTTTTCTTACACTATTTTTTCAAATAGATTTCCAATTTCTTGCTCTTTCTCTTCTCCTCCTGGCCCCTTATGCTGCAAGTGTTGGAGCACTTAAAGTTGTCCCGGAGGCTGTTTACGCCATCCTTGTGGGTTTTTATTCTTTTTTTTCTTCTTGTTGATTGGTTATTTGCTTCCTTATGTTCCAAATCATTGATCTGATTCTCAGCTTCATCCACTTTACTGTTTTTTCCCTGTAAATTGTTCTTTATTTCAATTAGTGTATCCTTCATTTCTGACTGGATCTTTTCTATGCTGCTGAGGTCCTCACTAAGTTCCCTGAGCATCCTCATAAGCATTGTTTGGAACTCTGCATCTGATAGGTTGCTTATTCCATTTCATTTAGCTCTTTTTCTGGAGTTTTGACCTGCTATTTAATTTGGGCCATGTTTCTTTTTCTCCTCATTTTGGCAGCCTCCCTGGATTTGTTTTTATGTATTAGGTAGAGCTGCTTTGACTTCATATCTTGGTAGTGTGGCCTAGTGTAGTAGGTGTCCTGTGGGGTCCAGTGGCACAGCCTCCCCTACCACCCAAGTTGGGTACTCGAGGTGCACCCTTCATGTGGGCTGAGTACAGCCTCCTCCTGTAGTTCAGCTGTGGTTGCCATTCGCAGATCAGTGGGAGGGATTTACTGAGGCTAGTCAGCTGCAAGGACTGGCTGTGACCACTGGCCACCACCCTCCACTGTCCATGGAGGATCAGCTGTGCAGGGCCAGGGTGGCGGTGCTCCAATATGGTCTGTAGCTGTCCACTGAATGCACTGGCCCTGGGGTTTCCGGGGGGGTGCAGACCAAGGTCAGCCCCCACCTGTGTTCTGCCCAGGGCCACCCTGCCTTGTCTATAAAGCAGTCTGGGATGAGTGGTACTTGTGCTGGTTTTGGATGTTCCCAGATGAAGCCAAGCTGTGAATCTAGGCTGGCAGTTCCTAATACTGGGCATGCAGCCACTTAGCAAGAGGTACAGGGACTAGGACCTCACTGAGGCTGGCTGTTCCTTGTTTGAGAGGATTTAGAAAGGTGTGAAACATGAGCCAAGACCAGCCATGCATATGGGAAAATCACTGTTACCGGTTTGGGTGAGCCAGTAAGTTGGGTGGGATGGAGTCTCAGGCCATCTCCAGGACAACTCAAACAGTATTAGCCAGGTTGATGGAGCCTCAGATACGGCACCTGCCCGCCAGCTGTGTGGCTCTGTTGGGGGAGGGTTCAGAAGGGGACAATGGCCTCTGCCCTTCTTTTTTCTGGAAGAAAGCTGTCCCCCTGCTCTCACATCGATGCCAGACACTTCAGGTCCCCCCTTATGCCGCTGGTGCCTTTCAAGCTGCTACCCTGTTGCTGGAGTCCAGAGGGAGGGAGTCTGAGTGAGTCCATGTGTGGGTTCTTTAGGAGGAACTGCTTGGGACTCCAGCAGTTGCTTCTGCCAACTAAGTCCCCGCCGGTTTTTGCAGCCAGGAGTGTGGGGACTTATCCTCTTGGCACAGGAACCCTGGGCTGGGGGTCTTGGTTTGGGGTTGGGACTCCTCACTTCTGAGATATCCCTCCCGAATTTTTATCCGCCAGCCTGTTCTACATCTCTACCCCTCCTACCAGTCTAGATGGATGTGGTTTCTTTACTTCTGTAGTTTTCGGACTTCAATTCAACTCGATTTCTGATAGTTCTGGGGATGGTTGTTCTATAGTTTAGTTGTAATTTTGATGTGGTTGTACAGGGAGGCAAGCTGTGTTTGCCTACGCTGCCACCTTGACTGGAAGTCTCCCAGAGATGACATTTGAGCACAGATTCATGGTGAACAGTGTATCAGTTAGCTTTTGCTGAACAAACCAACCCACACTTTAGTGGCTTAACACAGCCACCATTCATGATTGGCTCATAATTCAGTGGTTTGGCTGGGCAGTTCTCATCTGAGCTGGGTTGCTGGCGTCTGCTGGGCCTGCTCATGGTCTGGTCAGCTGGCAGCTGAATGATCTAGGATGCCTTCATGTCTGGCAGTTGGGAAGCTGTTGGCCAGAGTGATAGGGCCACAGGGCTCACCTGTCCCCTTCCTGTGGCAGGGTTGCAAGTGTGAGGAGAAAAGACAAGTCCCCATTTATATACACTTGTAGCCTCTGCTTGTAGTATCTTTGCTTCTGTCCCATGACCAAAGCAAATCACATGGCCCAGATTCAAGGAAGGGAGAAACAGACTTCACTTCTGCATGGGACAGTGGCAAAGTCACATTGCAAAGAGACAGGGACAAGGTTGGAAGAATTTTTGGCCATTTCGCCTGCTACCAGTGCAGTGAGAAGCCATCATATGCCTGGTACCGTGCTGGTCACACGTCTTTTCACCCGACCCTGAGATGCTCAGAGGTGCCTTGGCCCATGGCGAGCAGGAGGATCTGAGGCTGAGTTGCATGGCGTATGTTGGAAATGACAGGGGCATAGGGGAGGAAGCTGAGCTCCAGGGAGGTGGCACACCGCTTGCCCCACTTGCCTCACTGGCCCTCACTTGCCCTCACAAGGGTGTCTGGAGACCTCACTGGGCCTCCACCGCCTCAGCTGAGCTGGGATGGGCGGGACCGCGTGCTGGCCTGGCGTTGCTTCTTCCAGCGCTGCAGTGCCGGCCCCCTGGGGGGTGCAGAGAGCGTGAGTCTTTTCAACACAGCCACTCAAAAGGGAGCTGAGGTGAGCTCCGAGTTTCCCGAGGGCAGAAGAGCTCACCGGGCTTGGTCTCGCTCAAATAGAGACCATTAGTTAAGAAAGGTTCTAGCCAGATACCTGACAGGGCCTGACCAAGGGGTTTGGTTCACTTGGTTTGGGCATTCTGGACGAGTGGAGGCCTCGGCTGGGCCATTTTGCCCCCAGCGCACAGCAGACCACTTCCCAGTGGTCTTTAGTGGAGCAGGACGGGGCAAGGGTGGAGGCGTCACCTCAGTCACTTCCTCTACCTCAAATCCGTGGGACTCCTCCTAATAGTAGCCAATTTGCATAGAATATCCCTTTCTAGTGTTGCAGCTTAATGATATAGCTGCCTCCATTTAGTTATTTGTTTAATCATCCTGTCCATGCTGAGCTCCTACTATGTGCTAGGCACTGTGGTGGGCTTTGGGGAGTTAACCATCTGCCATTTTTCACCAAATGATCACAAAATAACAGTGGTGACCAGGGCGTGGGAGGGCAAGGTCAGTGAGATAGCAAACTATGAATGGAGGTTTGATGTAGTGAAAGAAGTTGGGGGGCTTCCCTGAGGAAGTGAGCTGGGCTCTGAAGGATGAGCACAAGGCAAGCAGGCCATGTGTCAGCAGGGGGGAATGTAAATGAGTGACTGAGTGACGGTCTCAGTGAGCCAGGAACCCCTGGTGCAAGATGAGGTTAGAAAAACAGAAGCCAGATGGGCAAGGCCTGTTGGCCAAGCATCGTGGGGACCCACCTTTGGGTGTTAAACGTCAAGTGGGTGACATGATCTGTAGGTAGAGACAGGACCCAGGGCTGTGTGTGGGTTTAGACCACACTGGTGCGTTCATCCTGCTAACATTTCCCGAACATCAGCAGTGCCCCAGGCCTGAGGGCCGCAGGAGGAAAGGTGCAGAGCCCGGCCTGAGGGCATTCATCTGTGTCTGGGTCTTCAAGCTGGCCGAATGCAGACGCTGAAGATCACTCCTCTTCTCGTCCCCATCTCAGGTACCTCCTGCGGACCCTCAGGTGTTCACGGGCCACTTTTCTCCCTGTTGCAGGCCTTCAGCTGAACTTCACTGCCTCCTGGGGGGACCTGCACTACCTGGGACTCACAGGCCTGGAAGTGGTGGGCAAGGACGGCCAGGCACTGCCCGTCAGCCTGCACCAGATCTCCGCCTGCCCCAGGGACTTGAATGACCTCCCCGAGTACACGGATGACTCCCGGACCCTGGACAAGTAGGTGTCTGTGGAAGCTTGACTCTCATGACAGCAGGGGCTCAGGGAACTGTTTTGCATCTCAGACTTCAGGTTCAAACATCAAATAGCAAGCCCTGTTCCACCTACTCTCGACCACCCCGTGAGGTCTGTGCACCCCATTTTGCAGCCAAGGGAAGCCGAGGCTCAGAAAGGGAGGCGACCCTGCCAAGACCACGCAGCTGGAAGTGGTAGGCAGGGTTCGAAGCCAGGTGCTCCTGCTTCCAGGCGGAGTTGTGCTGTATGCGCTCACCATGCTTGGCTGCGGGCCCTGAGCACAGGGCCGCTCAGCAATCATTTGCAGGGGTGGCTCTGAGTTTAAACACGAGTGACCTCCCCTTTCAAGGACAGAAAGCTTCCTCCTCCTCGGGATTAAAGGTGATTGCTGAGGAAGTCTCCACACTTTCCTCTGCGTCTGTCAGATTCCATAAACCCAGGTTGGGTCAAGTCAGTAAGAGGACAAGCCTGAAACGTGGCGTGGAGTAGCTCCGCCCCTCGGACGGCCGTCCCGCCCGGCCTGCCTGCGTGTGTGGGTGAGAGGGGTCTAGGGGAGTCAGGGGATGAGAGTTCAAGTTCTTGCTCAGCCCCTTGACAGCTAGGAAGTTTCTTAACCTCTTCAGTAATAATAGTATCTGAAATTACAGTTGCCACTTATTTTAGCAGTTGTTAAACCCACATGCTGGACCATGCTAAGCAGGCTACAGATATTCATCCACGTAATAGTATGATCAATGGGCGCCCATGTAAACTGAGGCAGACAGAGGGTAAAAGCTGGCTGACGGTCACTCAGACTGGCTGCCAGCAGAGGTGTGACTAGAATGCCTGTCACGGGAGAGCAGCACTGCGCACCTCACCACTGAGTCACACTGTCTGCTCCTTGTCAGCAGAGTGGGGACAGCAGGTCCTGTGGCTGGAGAGTGGGAGGGGACTGCCACCCCTCAGCTGTACCCCTGCCTGGCCCAGAGCGTGTGCAGGGTCAGTGCTAGACCCACCCCTGCTCCTGTGAGGCACCCCTGAACCGTGACCCTCACGGCCTGCTGACATGGCCTGCCCGGGCCCCCTCTGCTCTGCCTTTCGGCAGGTCTCACTCCCGCACACGTAGGCATGGAGCCCATGGGCCCAGTGCCCAGCTGCACCCCCGCCCCTCCGTCCGTGCCCACCTGCTCATGGCCCTCCGCCCCAATTGTACTGCAGCAGGTCCCGGGCCTGACGGGGTTTTCTCTCTAAGTATTTCAGGGTGTATCTCTAAACAGTAAGGCTTTGACGAAGAAAACATAATCTCAGCACTATTATTATACCTAAAAAATTAACAATCATTCCTTGAATTACTAGATATCCAGCGTGTTCCTGTTTTCCTGAGAATGATTTTAATAGTTTGTTTCTTGACTTGGGACCCAGATAAGGTCCATACGTTGTGATTGGTTGATACGTCTTTTTCTCATTTTTTTTCTAATAAATTATCTTTTGAAGAAAGTATTTTTTTTTCCCTGTAGAATCTGGATTTTACTGGTTTCTTCTCAATGGTATTGTTTAACCTGCTCCTCGGGACCCTGTATTTCTTATACATTGTTCCTGAGACCTTGAGGCCTGACCAGATGGAGGTTTGATTGTGGGGGCAAAGCAGGACCACTGGGGCGTGGGTTACTGTTTATTTCCTCCAGGGGCTGCCGGGCGTTTTGTGACGCCGGCGACCAGAGCTCAGTGGCTGATCGACTACTTCCTTAGGGGCTGCAAACTGGCAATGCACCATCCTGGCATTCTTTTTTCACCGATAACTGAAGAGAATTTTCCTTCAGTTATTTGGTTACCCTGAGGTGTAATTTAAATAGGACAGGCCATCTCAATGCTTGATTTCGTGCCCTGGCCGGTGTGGCTCAGTCGGCCGGAACACTGTCCCACAGACTGAAAGTCTGCAGGTTTGGTTCCCGGTCAGGGCACAGGCCTGGGCTGCGTGTCTGGTCCCCAGTCGGGGTGTGTGCGGGAGGCAGCCAGCTGGTGTTTCTCTCCCTCTGTCCCCTCCTCCCGTCCCCACTCTCTAAAATCAGTCAGCATGTCCTCAGGTGAGAATAACAAATAAATTAAATAAAATAAATAAGAAGGAGTCAGCTGGACTATATAACCCTGTAAAAAACCCAACTCCTTTATTAAATAAATAAATACATAAATAAAACTTGATTTCTTCCCTTTATTTTCCATTTTTAAAATAACACGTTGTTCCTCTAGCACCCTTTAAATGTTTGGTGATTTCTGACAGTCATAGTCATGGACTTGAGTGTGCTGTGTTCGAAGGTTCAAATCTATTGTACTTGTTATCCTATTGATGCTCTTAGACCCTGGGAATCCTGAAAGAGTAGTCTCTGACGGCTCCCCTGCTCTCTGACATGGCAAGATATTCTGGGCTCATTTTACATATTTCTTTTTTTTTTAATAGTCCCAGACATGGACTGAGCCATTTCTCCACGCAGCCCTGGTCGCTCCTGGTGGGAAATGGGGTTTAGAGACCATAATCTAGCCACGAGGGAGGCGCGTTGTTGTGGGTTGGTCATCGTGTCCAGGCGCTCTTGTGGGCCGAGCTAAGAAGTGTCATTTGCATGTTCTGGAGGGGCCCCTCCACCCTTCACCCGCCACTTTAGCGGTTCTCCCTCCTCCCAGGGCCGCAGAGCGGCTTTGCTATGGAGGCGGCCGCAGTGCCGGGAAAGAGAGGTAATTGCTTTTGGAAGGAAATGGATGGCTCTCTAGGAGTAGTCCTCAGTCAGCTAATTCCACAAACACCCGAGTGTTAAATTGCTGAGTTTCCTCAGTTTTCAGATGCCAGCAATTGTGAGACACATCATCCATCAATTTAATAACAGCCTTTTAGAGAAAATAAAAAGAAACGTTACCGCCTTGGATGAACGGTTAGATTGTAAGATTTATTCCAAATCTAAAAATTTAAAATGTAAAAGAAAAAATAAAATCATTTTAAAACACAGGAAACATGGCAGCACCTGAGTTCCTCGCGGTGCAGCAGCTTCGAGCCCTCAGGAGTGTGGGAGGGAGCGGGGAGGGCACTGCCCAGGAGGCTGGAGCGAGGCCCTGTCCCCAGGCCTGTCGGCGGCAACGCCAGACACAGGGGCTGGGGCCACGGCATGAGGGCTGGGGTCTGGGCGGAGGTGTGCCGGGGGGCCCAGGGGAGTCAGCAGCACCATCCGGGGACATGCGCGGGCAGAGCGGAGGAGGGGCAGGGCATCCTGAGCGGGAGAAGCAGAGCCTGGCCGGGATGGAAGTGCACCGCGGCGCCAAGCTCAGAAACGTGGCTAGAAGCACCCGAGGGTGCCAGATCCCTGCTCACATCACCACTCCCTGAGGTGCCCTGGCTGTGTGCCTCCAGCGCCCTGAGCCCCCGGTGCTGTTCCACTGCAGGAGGGGCCAGGTTCACTCTGCTGCTTTGGAATCTCCCCCAGCACAACGACAAAGGGATGGGATTCTTTCAAAAGGTGCCAGTAGAGTCAGTATAGCACTCTACGGGAAGTCTGGGAAATGGAGAAAATGTCCCCCCCATCCCTTCTGACACACTGTGATTGTTGCTTTTGCAGAGTCTCCCCCGGTCCTTGTCCTCACTTCACAGCACTGAGACGAGGGCTCCTGCTGCCCAGGGCCTGCCTTCCCGTGTTGCTGCATGTCCTTGTGGCGGCATTGCAACGCCCGTCCAGACTGACCGGGCCTCTCCCTGTTCGGAGACCTCTCGGGTCACCTTTTTCCTGATATAAACAGCAAGACCGTAATGAATATCTTGGTGCAGTAGCCTTTCCAACATGTTGGCTAGATTTTCCTCAGGGGAACGTTTCTAGAAATGGGATGACTGGGTTCCGGGGTCCTGAAAAATGACACACCTCCCCCCTTTAAAACCAGAACAGAAACGCGGAGGATTGCCTCAGCACACCTGAGACAGCCTAGACTGTTCCTTTCCTTCCTGTTTGAGTTTGTCTCACTTCACGGCTGGCCCCGCGCTGCTGCTGTCACGAGTCTCACCTCCACTCCCCTGTGCGGTCCAGCGCCTGCTGGGCAGGGGCTGTAGGGGAGACGGGTGGGTGCCGAGCCCTCCCCCGGCGGACCGGGCGCCCCTCACCGCTCCTTCCCCGCTATGTGCAGGTTGATCGACGGGGCCAACATCACCACGGAGGATGAGCACATGTGGCTGATCCCCTTCTCGCCGGGGCTGGACCACGTGGTCACAATCTGCTTTGACAGAGCCGAAAGCATCGCAGGCCTGCGCTTCTGGAACTACAATAAATCTCCCGAGGACACCTATCGAGGGGTAAGGGGGGGACCCAGTGGCCACACTCAGCCCACTGTCAAGGGAACGGGCCCTTGATGAATGGCTGGTGTGGCTGCCAGAGAGGAGCATAAATCCTCCAGAATTTTCCAAATGGCGATGGGGTTTACAGCCAAGGGGAGAGAGCGCTGCCGTTTCCTTCTTCTGCAAGCAGCAGACGCAGGCCGAAGAGCCCGGCAGACTGGGGAACCTGCAGCACTTGTCTCTGCTGGGGGTTCTGGGGTCCCCGGGCCCAGCCCTCAACTCGTGGTTGCTGCCCTGTAGCCCATTGAGTGCTTCGGGGACCCAGCCCTGGGCCGAGAGCTTCTCAGGAACTGGTCATGTGATTGGACCATCGTCCAGCCTCTGGGAGGCAGATATTATTACCCTCATCTTTCAGAGGATGAGGAGGTGAGGTCCACAGAGGCCCAGTCACCCCCCAGGGTCAGAGCTGGAGCCCCAGACCAAGCTTGCTGGGCGTGGAGCTCTGCATCCTGCACTGTGTTTCTGCCGCTGGGTTTGAAGGAGCAGCAGCTTCTGTTGGAACCTGGAAAAAAGCAGCAGAAGTGTCCCTTTATATGGGCTTTTGTGACTGGGGCGTCTAAGACCCACAAAACATTGGTCTCCCCCAAGCGCGCAGAGGTGAGGATGGTGAGGCCACCTAAAACACAGCAGTGCGGTCGGGGCGCCAAAGCCACGGGGCCCTGCGTCTGAATCTGCGCCCCAATCCTTGCCAGCCGTGTGACCTTCGGCGGGTGGCCTGCTTCTCTGCCCCTCAGTCCCCTCGTCTGTAAAATGACGAGTGGGGGTACCTGCCTCGGGAGGGTGGCCGTTGCCTTTTGCCCCACAAAAGCTGACAGAGCCAGCAGTTGGCCTCGGGGCCTGTGAGCGCAGGTCTGGGCTCCCCACCACACAGTGTGCGCCCCAGAGTTCTTCTGCGGGACCCGTGGGCCTGGAGGACTGTGGTGGCTTTCACAGTGGGTGGCAGCCCACAGCCCGCCAGGCCGGCCCCTCTTTCCAGCTGACTTTGCTGACTCTCTGTGACCTGGATTCATGTCCTGGACACCTTGGGCCCGGGCCCACCCCACCCACTGCCGCACCCTCACCACCACGAAGTGGCCCAACGGGAGCTGGCTGATCCTGGAGCACAGTGCAGGGCAACTTTGCCCCCAAGACAGTGAATCAGATGGCCACTCCCCAAGGCCCTGCGGGGCACCCTGGTTGGGGGCCCTTGGCTTGTGGTTAGAGCCGGCCTCAGACTCACAGAGATGGGACTTCAGATCCCTCCAGTGTCCTTGGGCAAGTCGAGTAGCCTCTCTGAACTTCAGTTTGCTTACTTGTTAGATGGAGGCGATTATGAAACACCCCCGCCCCGCCCCCGAGGGAGTGAACAGTGGCCTGGGGAGTCGAGGACACTTCCTGGAAGAAATGATGGCCCGAGAAGAGGGACACGGCTTCCTGGGCTTCTGCTTTGCTCTGTTGCCAGTTGCATTTTCAGGTGGCTTTCCCTGTGGGGCAAACCCAGGAGTCATGTGGGTCATTCTGGCCAAGTTCCATTTGGCTGAACAAACCATGTGACCAGGGGTCAGAGTTCTCAGTTTAGCCAGGCCAGGGCCACAGGTGCAGCCCCAAGTTCAGGGTGGGAGTCAGGTTTGTGGGAAGCAGAGTGGAGATATAATGACAGTATCTGAGCGCCCGGCTCCAGCCATGCCTGAAGGCCGTGACCCTACATTTTTCAGGTTTCTGTGCCCTGCGACTAACCGACCGACACGAGGGGGGCTCCCTTGGTGCAGAAAGAACAAAGGGCACCAGAACACAGGGGTCACCCACAAGACCCAGGCCAGGCCCCTTCCTCTCTGCACGGAGGAGCCCTCTGCATCTCCCAGAGGTGAAGCCCACCTGTCTGGTCAGCAGCTGGGCCCGGATTGCTAAGCCTGAAGGTGGGGTAAAGTGTCAAGGAGCCTTGATTTCAAAATATGTGGTTGGAGAGAGGGTGCTGGCTTATCAACACCCCCTCCTTGCCCCCCGCCATCTGGCAGGCGAAATCAGCCTAGAACAGGGGGACCTGCTGGCTCAAATGTCATCAATTCAGCAAGCTCTCAGTCAGCTCCTATGGTGGGCCAGGCCCTGATGCAGATATAGAGATGGTCTAGCAGGGTCTCTGCCACCACAGGAGGCCCACAAGCCGCCGAGGACACTGCTAGGAAGCCCGTGCCCTGGGGGACGAGCTCAGAGCTCCACGGAGGGAACGGCAGCGCTGGGGCTGGTGGCGACGTGCAAGCCAGGGCTTGAGGGAAGGGCAGCTCGGTGTGTGTGTTGTGCCATGCACTGTCTGTTCTGGACACGTTACGTACGCTGACTCATTTTTGAGCCCATTTCACAGCAGATAAGGACACGAGGCCTGGGAAGGTTAAGTAACTTGCACAACTACCAGTAATGGATGCCGGAGCACCCGTGTCTGTGCCCTTGACCACCATGCTGCACCGCCTCAGGCCACCGCGACCAAGTGGTCTGGAGAATGTCTGCAACTGCCTGCTGTGGCGAGGGCCTCACCCGCCTTGCCTCCGCCGTCTGCCCAGCACCCGGCTCGGCACCCGGCACAGAGCGGGGATGGCACTGGGAAGCGGACCTGGGCGGCTGGCTCTGGTCTGGGAGGATGGCCAGACCGAGCTCGGGCTGGGGCTCGTGGGCCTCCCTGTCGTGCGTGCCAGCTGCCAGCAGCACCCGCCACGTGGGCGCACGCAGCCATCCTCCGCGCTGGCTTCTCCCTTCAGGCGTGTGTTTTTTTTGTTTGCCAGGCCAAGGTTGTCCACGTCTCCCTGGACGGCCTGTGCGTCTCCCCTCCAGAGGGCTTTCTCGTCCGGAAGGGGCCAGGCAACTGCCACTTTGACTTCGCTCAGGAAATCCTCTTTGTGGACTACCTGCAAGCTCGAGTGCCACCCGGGCCAGCCCAGAGGTGAGGGACCGGCCGCGCATGTCTCTTCCTGTCCGCGGAGCGGGCCCTGTGCCGGCTCGGAAGTTGCTCGGAAGTGTCCACCTGAAGCGTTTTGAGGTGGTGTGATCAAAGGCTTTGCTTTTCAACTTGGCTGTTTCTAAAGCTCAGCCAAGCCTCTCTGGAAGCCTGTGGGATGTGCCCACCTTGTCTGGGTGTTTGGGATTCTCACAGTCTGGGGCGCTGGAGATTTTAAATGCCTCCTTACACTTCCTGCTGGGAAAAGAGGATCCTGGCTGCCTGACTCCAGAAGTGCCTGTGGGCTGGTTCAGGGAAGGTTCTGCCTTCCTTGTTTCTGTGTCCCTGATTTAGAAAGATTCAAAGAGAAAAAGGGCCCAACATTTCTTGGATTCACTGGTGGTTTCTTAGCCCCATTCTCAGCTGCATTAAGTTCATAACAATTTGTAAATGTCACATTAAGGTCACTCATTGAAACCCCCTGACGTCCAAATGCCAGGGGCTAAGTTCTCGAAACAAAATGAGTTTCTTTCCACTGTGGCTGGGATCAGTCCTTGGGCTGGTCACTGGGAACAGTCACTTAATTATAACATTGCCCTTGAAATGGAAGGAGAGCAGGCCGGAGCTGGAGGCCCTGGCTGCAGACCCGGGAAAGCAGCCCGGTGGAGGGGAATGTGGAGGAAGAGAGTGCTCTTTCCAAAGCGCCTGCTGTGTGCCAGAGGCTTCATAGTCACTCCAGGGGGGATTATTGGGCCCTTTTTACAGTTGTGGGGACTGAGGCCCCAGCTAGTGAAGCCACTGCCCAGGATCAGGAAGCCGAAGCCTTCAGGGTGCTCCCTACCTTCCGGCCTCCTCTTCCTGCCCTCCTCCCACCCCACTTCACCAGACACTCCAACCCCTGTGGCTGCTTCCGTGGCAAAGGACCACCTGCCCCCCCCGCCCCCTCCACCTCAGAGCCTTTGTTCCGGTTGCTCCTGTGCTTGGAAGGCTTGGCTCTGCTTCTCCCCATGGCTGTGGCCTCCCGAGCTCAGACCCCACCTCTGGCCCGTGTCCTGCTGCCCTGTGCCCGCCGTGTGTCTCACTCAGCTTCAGTGCAACGTGGACTCTCCTTGTCCGTGAAGGGACAGGAGAGCGGGTGCTTCAGGGAGCCCCGGAACCAGACAGCCTTGGAGCACACCCCAGCGCTGCCTCCTGCTGGCGGTGTGGCCCGGAGCAACTGACCCCACTCGTCCTGCCCCACTGCCCTCGTTCACACCTGGGGGTAGAAGAGTATCCCCGCTAGGGTAGCTTTGGGGCACAGGGGGGGCCATGTCAGTCAGGCCCTATGCCGAGCTGGCCGTGACCGAGCCCCGCAGCTGAGTGGGAGCCCCATGCAAGCAGCAGCAGCAGCTGTGTTCCCGAACTGCCCCCTGGGAGTGCCACACTGCCGTGGTCTTCAGCCCATCGCCTGGGGAGTACCTGGCCATCCATTCCAGTACTTGTTTTCTGCTTACTGGTGCTCCTTTGTGTTTTTTCAGGCTCAACACAAAAAGCCTGGAGCGGGCGAGCATGGACTACGAGGCACCGCTAATGCCCTGTGGCTGTATCCTCTCCTATCCCTTCTGCACACCCTTGGCCCTGGGGCCCAGGGAAGGGGCGAGGCCCTTGTAGCCACTTTGCGGGCCTGAGGCGGGGCCTGGGCCTGCGCTGCTGGCCAGGGTATCAGGCAGGCCTCAGCCCAGGCAGCTGGACCACCATGCAGGGAAACCTAGGACAGGGTGGGAGGGCTCCCAGCTCCTCAAGCATGCTGGGTGCCACTGGGACGGGGCAGCTGAGGAGTTTCAGATCCTGTACCCTAGTGGGCGGGGCTTACAGGAGGCAGCACCAAGGACTCCAGCCAGGAGGGGCTGGAGAAGCTGGAACTGACCCAGGGACCAGAGTGGGGGCTATCCTTCGCACCAGGCAGGGAGGAGCTGAAGACAGAGGGGACAGTAGTAGCCAGGTTTACCGGATCTCTACCATGGGCTGCCGGCATAACCTCGCTGATTAGCCCTGAGTGGCGGTACTGCCAGCATTCCCATTTCACAGCTGGGAAGACTGAGGCAAAGGGAGGCTAAGTGACCTGCCCACGGCCACATGGCGGGAGGGGCAGGGCCGGGTTAGTGAACGCAGGCAGCCTGGCCCTCTCACCAGCCTGTTCTGGAAGGACTGCCTCTGGCTACGAGGCCACCTGGGAGCCACCCTGCCACTTCCCAGGTGTCCTGCCCCACCTGCTCCTGGGGATGCTGGGGGCAAGGGGGTGTGTGCTGAGGAAGGGCTTGATGCCTGGTGGCGAGACAGTGGGTCACCCTGCCGTGGTCCGTCCCTCGATACCATTAAAGCTCCTGTGCCCCTCTGCCCACGGCAGCCGTGCACTCACAGTGCAGGGAAGAGGGCACAGGCTTTCTGCTCCTGCTGGTTTCCGGTCAGGGACACTGACGCGTGAGATGGCTGGGGCCTGGTCAGTCTGCTCAACGCCATGTAACGAGTTTGTGACACAGATATGTCCCCATCCTTCCAGCTCCCTGGAGAGCACTGTCCCGTCCATCCTCCTGTCTCCTGGGACCTGCAAAAACCACACACAGTTTAAATTAAAGAAAATCTGATGCCACATATACTTGGATAGGATTCAGTCTTACTAAGAGAAAAATCATTGTTTTGCTTTCGTTCATCTGTGTAAACCCCAGAATTATATCTTACGCTGTCTTCATCATTGTTTTACTTTGTCCTCAGAAACCAAGCCTGTTTTTCCTTAACGACCTGTGCCAGTCATTTTCCAGTTTCGGCTCCTGACCAGCTGGGGCGACCCCTATTACATCGGTCTCACGGGCCTGGAGCTGTACGATGAGCGGGGGGAGAGAATCCCTCTGTCAGAAAACAGTATCCTTCCCAGGCCGAGGGGCCCACCCAGCCCGCAGGGAGCCCGAGGGTCGGGGAGGGAGCGGAACTCTTGAATGCAGAGGGAGTGTCCCTGTAGGAACCGGACCTGCAATTAAAATGCCAGTGGACTCTGCCTGCAGTCAGACGCTGACCCTTGGGTTGGGAGGAGCAGTCCCCAGCCACGCCTAACGAGGCCCGGGCTCCGGAGATGCACAGAACCAGGGGTCCTGTGGTCTGGAGAACTGGGCGAGGCCACCAGCTGCAGCTCTGGGGAGCCCCAGGCCCCGTGGGACTCCAGCGGCTCGGACCAGGTCTGCGGGGCGACCTGCCACAGTGCGTTCGCCTCAGTGCGTCCTGAGTTCACGGCCGCGGAGCCCTTTGTTCGCGCCCAGGGCTTGCCACGTGGTGCCTCACTTGCCCTCACAACAGCCTTGTGAAGTGAGTGCTGCCGGCATCCCCACTCACAGGCGAGGAGCCGAGACACAGAGGGTTGAGTAGCTTGCTCACGGCCACACGGCCAGTGAGCGGCGGACTCCCAGGCCCCGGCTCTGGACTCAGCTGCCATGCCTCTCTTCGATGCAGCCTGCCTGGCTGCTCTGGGTTCTTTTTTTTTTAAGATTGTATTTACTTTTTTTAGAGAGAGGGGAATGGAGGGAGAAAGAGAGAGAGAGAAACATCAGTGTGTGGTTACCTCTCATGCACCCCTACTGGGGACCTGGCCCGCAACCCAGGCATGTGCCCTGACCGGGAATCGAACAGGCAACCTTTCAGTTTGCAGGCTGACACTCAACCTACTGAGCCACAGCAGCCAGGTGACCCCTCTGGACTCTCGATCTATGACCCTGACATGCCAGTTAGGGAGCTGCCAGAGCAGGGCAAACCCCAAAGCCTGCCTTACATCTCTTTGGGGCCCCTGGGTTCCAACTGGAACCCATTTTCTGCCTTCCCTTGGAGACACCTTGCTCCTCACCTGGAGTAGATGATTATTGGTGGTTCGGTCATTTTCCTTGGCTGTATATGACTCTGCGGTTTCACCAAGAGAGCTCACATCCAGAGCCCTTGAGATCTTCCCATCAGTCCTGGGATGCAGGGGTTTTTGTTCCCATTTTATAGCTGAGGAGCCAGGCCCAGAGGTGTCCCGTGACTGGCCCACACGCTCGGGTCAGAATGGCAGAGCCAGAGCTGGGTCGGGTTCTCTGGCCCCACGTTAACGCCCGTCCGTGGGATGCCTGTGGCTGGGCCAGGCCCCGCCGGTCCTCCCCATCTCAGCAGAAGTGGGGTGCAACCATGACTTGTCCCCGTGCAAAGGAAGCCTTTGCAGTTTGCCCTCCGCCGTCCGGAGTAGCAGCGACACATGTTGTTCCCACCTCTAGGAGTCCCACAACGCCTTTTGCAGCATCTCTGTGTGTGGCTGCCTCCCCTGTCCTTGGAACTGGCCGCCCGCCCTCCACTCAGCCTCAGTCCATGCTCTCACTTTCCTCAGAACACGTCTCATTCGGCTGTCACTCCTCAGGCTGCCCAGAGCAGCAGCCGGCTGCTCTGCCCGCCCGCCCCAGTGTCCCCTGGGCCCCTAGTCAGTGTGACGGAGGCTGGCGGCTGCGAGGGTGGCGCACGGTGCCAAGCACACTGCTGAGTTATGACAGCTTAGGTGCCTCCTCAGACATCGCCGCCTTCCCTGACAGCGTGAACGCCCTGGAGGGCGTGTGTGGGGACGTCCGGACCCCTGACAAGCTCATCGACCAAGTGAATGACACCAGTGACGGCAGGCACATGTGGCTGGCTCCCATCCTGCCCGGCCTGGTGGGTTTCTGGAGCGCTCTACCCTGGGGCGGACTGGGAGACATCCTGTCCTGGGCTTCATGACACAACTTTCTCCCGGGCCAAGTTAATCTGGAACAAGTCACAATGCACGGACCATCAAGACGGCTTAGGCGTTCACTAGCACATCTAAGGGGTCGGCTTTTCTGGGCCAGCCATTCTTTGTCTTTGCTGTGGGCCCCATGTGGCAGGCCTGTGGGTTCGGACACCCACCGCTCCCCGCGGCAGCGCTTGCTGGTTCACCTTTCTGCCTCTGCTCCCCTCTGTAGCCCACTCTGTCCCCTCTTCCCAACTCCACCCTCTCTGTACTCACTCTTCTGTCTCCGTATGCCGCTGGGCACTTGACCCCACTCGTGCCCGCACTCTGGCACCAGACCTGCCTGGTCATCTCTCTGACTGATTCAGTCTCGCCCATCGCAGACTCTGCATTTGGTCCTCCTTACATTTTTCCTCCAACACCCGATGGAGAGCCTAGGAAGGGGGTGGGCCTCGTCTGCCAGGACCTGGGTGATGGTAGTAGGGAGAGAGGAGGAGCCAGGAGATGGGACAGGGGGTTCTAGACCTGCCAGCCTCTCAGCCACAGGGCCAGAGGCCTGGGCAGCGATGTGTAGCATATCTGGGGCGTCCGTGTGTCCATTGAAGTGTGCCCTGTTCCTCCGCTGCATGGAATTGGGCAGGAAGATAAACGGGTACATTTTCCTCTCAAAAACTCACAGGAAGGGGCAGTGTCAGCAGTTCTGTGAGGGAGGTTTTCCAAAGGCCCTTCCCCCAAATTGGCCCCCTAACCATCAGCTTCCCTTGAGTGGAGGCCAGCCCCTTAGCCCCAGCACACAAAGGGCAGGGTGCAGATCCATCGGCTCTTGGACCTGGGGCCGCTGAGTCGTGGCCCCCAGGCCAGTGCTGCCTGCTGCCATCTAGAGCGTGTCCCGCTGTGTGTGCCCTCATCTTTCACCGGGGCCTCTGAGCACGGCCATGGGCCGAGAACCAGGGCAAAACAGGGCTGGAGCGCCGGCAGCTGGGGGCCAGGACTGGCTGTTGTTGCTTTATTGCATCTTGCAGGGAGCCCCTAGCATGTGAGAATCTTTGCTGGGGAGGGAGGATGGGAGGCCACCGGATCCCACTCCACTAGCTGATTCTGCCCCTGGTGTGGATGGCCCCTGCCTCACTCCCCCAGCAGAGATTCAGAGACAAATACCGAAAATTACCCAGCAGTGCCCTCAGGGCCTGCCTGCTGTGCTTGTCACTTGTGGTTTGCGGAAAGGACAGGTGGGGGTCAGAGCTGTGCGGATAGCGGCGGCAGTGCTGCTCCACTCTGGCGTTGAGGCCTGACCCCACGGCCCACGTGGCCCCAGACTGCTTCTGGGGGGAAGGAAGGGTATACCCAGTCCCCGCGGTATTTAAAGGGGGGGCCACGCCAGGCCCAAGAAAGCAGGCCCTCCAAGAGCCAGCTCAGCGGCTTGTTGCAAACGCAGCCACACGTGACCTGACTCAAGATGGGCTTCTAGGAGACGAAAGGCGGCGGGAGCCCTGTGAACCGAGGCCCAGAGCACCTCAGGCTGGGCCACAGGGCAGGGGCCGCTGCCCAGGCCTCTGCAGGGCTCGCCCCCACCTGCTCCTGGCACCCCTCCCAGCCCAGCGCCCCTGCTTGCAGACGCGCCTGTTTCAGTTCGTGCCTCTCTCTGACAGGTGAACCGGGTCTACGTGATTTTCGATCTGCCTACCACCGTGTCGATGATCAAACTGTGGAACTACGCGAAAACACCCCAGCGAGGGGTGAAGGAGTTCGGCGTGAGTGCTCATTACCTGGTTCCTCGGGCGATCACGCTCCACGGCACTCGGGCCGGCGGTGCTCCTTCGGTGCCGTCCGAGTGACTCCCCTCGGCGGCAGCCGTAGACGCAAATGCCCGGCCCGCCCTGTGGTGACGCTGGCCATCCACCCGGGGACTCACAGCCTCCTCTGAGTGATTGGAATCCTCACTCCGAAAAAACGAAGTGGCTTTTCTTTCACCTTTTCTTCTAAAAAAACTGATTCAGGGGTTCCTGCGCGGGGTGGCTCTGGGCTGGGAGAGTAGGGCCCTGGGCTACCGGCATTTCAGCTCACGAGCCTCAGCCTCCTCGTCTGCAGCACAGGGCTAGTGACGTGCACCTTTCTCCTGATGGCCGTGGGGGCCAGTGATGCGCGCCTTTCTCCCAATGGCCGTGGGGGCCAGTGATGCGCGCCTTTCTCCCGATGGCCGTGAGGAGCTGAGGCCGCCACGCAGGCTGGGCGCACTGTGGGCGGGGCTCAGTGCAGTGACCTCTGTGCCCAAGGTCATGAGCGGGAAGGAAGCGAGGGCCCCGCCAGCCTTGCCCCAGCGCCCCTCCTCTGTGTCTGTTCAGCTCCTGGTGGACGACCTGCTCGTGTATAACGGGGTCCTGGCCATGGTGGGCCACCTGGTTGGGGGCATCCTGCCCACGTGCGAGCCCACAGTGCCCTACCACACCATCCTCTTCACGGAGGACCTGGACGTCAGCCACCAGGAGAAGCACGTGGCCATCAGGTGCGCCCAGCCCCACCCGAGAACAGGCGGCAGGGACCCTGGGCCAGGACCTGATTGCTTTTCCTGCCTTTTCCCTCTCTGCAGCAGTCAGGTGGAAGACCAGGACGTCCAGATGATGAATGAAAACCAAATCATTGCCAACTCAAAAAGGAAGCAGAGTGCCGTCGACCCAGGTCAGCTTCTGCTCGCTGCTTGGGGCACCCTCTCCAGAATTGGGGCCGCATAGAGAAGGTGCAGCAGCACCACACACCCTCTCAGGTCCTGCCTGCCCTTGGGCCCCTCTCCCGCCCAGGAGCCTGGCTGGGGGCTGAGGAGCAGCTTGCTGCCCCCCCGCCCACCCGCGAGCAGGCCCCTCAGGGCACAGCACTGCTCCCTGGAAGCCAGGCCTCTCTGGCATGGAAGGGAAAGCCAGTCGAGGGCAGGAGCACACCATCTAAGGGGTTGCTCTGGGCCACACCAAACCAGTAGAGGATCCACAGGGTGAGGGCTTCTCGGAGGCGGTGATATTTGAGCCTGCGTCCTAAAAGGTGCACAGAGTTGGCCAGGCAGAGGGAACAGTGTGGGCGGAGGCCTGGAGGGCAGTGTGGGAGAGTCTGCTCCAGTGAGGGGCGGCCGGTGTGCAGGAGTGCCAGGCTCAGAGGCTGCTGGAAGCCGCAGGTGGGGCCAGGCCTCCAAGGGCCTCAGATGGAAACCTGGGCAGTCCAGATTTCAGCCTGAGCGTGTGGGGAGCCCTCCAGGGTTGAGGCTGGGTGATGCTCATCCATCTGTACTCTCCATTGACAGCCTTACGCCCCAAAACCTGCATAAGTGAGGAGACAGCAAGACGATGGCGGTGCTGACCGGCGAAGGAGGGAGGGCTGGTCCTCTGAGCCAGCGTGGGGCTCCTCACTGGCCCCTTCAGCACCTGTGTCCCCCTCAGTCCTCAGTGGCTGCCAGCCAGGACCCTAGGGGCCACAAGAGAGCTGTGGTGTGGAGGGGCGCTTTCTGGGGGAAAGGGACTTGAAGGGTGGACGGCCTTGGGAAAGATAGGAGTTGTAGGTGGGAGGAGTTCGGTGGCCCTCTGTTCTGCCCTGCAGGACACCTGGCCTGGTGCCTCTCCCATAAGGTCCAGCAAAACAGCGCTTGCATCCACTCAGCCCTGCCCTCAGTTCCCAGAGCCAGGTCTGACTCAGGCCGAGACAGGGGGGTGGGCTGTGGAGACCCTCCATCCAGCCCGGAGCATGGCTGAGCAGTGCATGGGGACTGGGCCTCAAACACCAGCACTCGAGGGGTGCGCCCGGGCTGGGGTGCCAACAACTCCCTATCCCCCATGTACATCCCTGCCTCCTTTGGAGGCTAGCAGAGCTGCCTGAGAGGGTGGGATTTTTCCCTGGGCCCCCAAATGTCTAGCCAGAACTGCTACAACCCCCTCACTCATCCCCAGTCCCACCGAGGACCAGTTGAAAAGGACAGATCCCCTCAGAGTAACTGGTTCTGCAGGGGTCTCTGTCCTCTTATCAAGGCTGAGGAGGGATTGGCCAAGGGCAGGAAGGGAACGCACCTGCCCCTCCAGAGCTGGGTCCACCCTGGCATGCTGGGCACTCGTCTCTGCTGCCAGGCTCAGGCAGGGCCGGCAGGAGGGTGGCTCCGGCCCCCAGAGGGCCAGTGGGGCCCATCTAGAGGCCCTGTGGCTGAAAGGCAGGGAGGCCAAGGACCAGAGCCACAGCCCTGCTCTCAGTCCCCAGAGCCTGCGCCCTTTCCACTTGAACTCTGGACAGGGGCGTCCCTCACTGCACCCCCGGCCGGGTGCCTGGAGCCTGGAGGGACTTCTCTTGCTGCCCTCTCCCTTCATGTCCCTGTCCGTGCCCTTGGAGTCAGGCGCCAAGGATCTCGTGGCCCAGGCCCCCTCTCCTCCCTCTCCCAGCAGCTTCCCAGCAAGCTGGAATGTGCCTTGCACCCCCAGCCGAGTGCAGCCCAGAGCACATCTATTTCCATCCATGTAACAAGCTCGGATCGGGGACCTAATTGGTTTCCCAGTGGTGGGTAATTTCTCGTTCTCAATATCAATCCGTTGTTTTGCTGGCGCCCAGCCCAGCCTCGTCACTGTACTCCAAGTACGTTCCCGTGCGACCGAGAGCCCAGCAGACACTTTAGGAGCTTCCGCGGGCAGCTGTGCAAATGCGCTTCTCATTTGGAGTGGGGTCGATGTGAAGATAAGGAATCGTTTCTCTCCAAGAAGACCCATCGTTTCTGTAGCCTCTGAGCCCCCAGCTTCTCTGCTCGTCCCAGGTGTGGCGGGCCTCCAGGGCCTCTGCTCCCGGGAGAGCGGACGTAGGGGCACGTGGGGGGCTGACCGAGCCTGCTCTCAGGGACCAAAACCAGAGCTGTGGCTGGAAAGGGAGCCCAGCTGTCCGTCCCCGCGAGGCACGGGCACAGGCCAGATGGGCAGAGGACACGCACAAGCACCGCGCACACTCGCTCCTGGAGTCTCCGCTGGTGTTTATAACAAGTGTGTGGACCACGCAATTTCGAAGGAAAGGGAGGCTGTACAGGCATTAACTCTAAAACAAATTTCTATTTTTTTCTCTTGCAAAATCAATAAAAGATACTGTTAAGGGTATACTTCAGTACACTGGGTTTGGGGTCAAAGGCAGCCCAAGCCGCCTCTAGCAACTGAGTCAGAGGCCACTGGAGGCCACGGCCAAGTGACATGGGGATGTCTGCTCTCTGACCTTCGTTGTCCCCACCTGTGGACCATCCCGGCACTGTGTGAAAGACAGACAGTGTGAGCCCATATGCGTGTAGTGATGATTTCGCGCCTGGCACTAACTCCTGTAACCCACATAACAACCCTCTGGGGTAGGCACTATGATGGTCCTCCTTTTATAGATAAGGAGACTGAAGCACAGAGAGGTTGACTAACTTACCCCATACGCACAGCTATTAGCCCACAAGTCCCAAGGCAACCACGGAGAGCTGAGTGGAGAGCTGAGGTGGCGGTGAGATCCCTGGGTCTTTGGCTCCAGGTGTCCCCTTCAAGTGTGTGGATGCTGGAGGCCCAACCCTGATGCCTGACTCTTGGCCTCCCACTTGGCTGCCACTCCCCTGCTTCCCTCTGGTGGCCTGTAGGTAAAGCACCCAGGTAAAGCAGCCTTTGAGTGGAAAGAAGGTTCCGTTGAAAGAGGTGGGGGCGTCAGCACTGCAGCTTGGGTGCCAGCAATTGCTTTGGCAGTGGGTGAGAGGGCCCTTTGGAAACACACTCCCTCACTCCACCGAGGTGAGGGGGAGGCCTTCCGTCTGTCCCCTGCCCCCATGGAGGAAAGGTGTGAGGGCCTCTGGCGCCCTTCCTGCCCCTGCTTCTCTCTAAGTTCCTAGGAAGACGGGCCTCGCTCTGCCCGCACACCCTGGTGTTGGAGAGCCAGCCTCGTGCCTCCAGCCATGGTTGTGCACCTGGGCCAGCCCTGGAGACCCGGGGCAGGGTTGAGTGCGGTGTCCCCACTTCCCAGCCATGATTCGCCTCTCGGCCAGCAGCCGGCACCCTTGGCCTGGGCCCTTGTGGTTCAGGGACCGAAGCCAGCCTGGGAGGGCCTGGCCAACAGCAGCGCAGCGCCAGTGGCCCAGCAACACCGGGTCTTTAGTGTTCTTAAGAGAAGTCAGAAATTCAGATGTTTTGTTTACTTTTAATGTGAAATCCAACTTTTTAATGTTGGCTCAACTTACCCAAGCAAACAAACACCAAACACCCTAGATAAAACTGGTTCCAAGTCTAGCGGGGGGACACGGCTGCGCAGCCCAGAGTGGGAAGGACTGCATCCCTAGGGGCCGGGCCCTGGCCGCCTGGGCATGTCGAGCCTCTGGCACCCAGCCAGGCCACAGGCCCAGGCTGGGGTCTCAAGGAGGCAGGTGGGACCTCTGTCCAGCAGGGCATGTGCCCCAGTGAGCCGGGGGCTGTCTGTGTGGCCATGCAGGATGTCTCTGACTTCTGTGTGACGTGCGGCATTCATGACAGCACTTCCAGGCTCCCAGCCCTGGACGACTGTTCCACTCACAGGTCCTGCCAAAGGGACAGCCTTTGGCAGTTTTATTTTGTGGCAGTAACAACAAAAATAATAACAGCCACTGGCAGTGAGCCCTTCCCCACACTGACGCTCTGCGGGTTTCGCCACTGAAGGAAGGTGCATGTCAGTGTTGGACACAGATCTTACTCGGCAGGTGCCCTGTCCCCAGCAAGCTGGCGATGGTGAGCGATGGCCCTGGGGCTGGCCGGCCGGGTTCAAGTCTCGCCTCCACCACCTCCTACGGTGCAAACTTGGTGAGGGGCTTCACACCCTGCGCTCCCTTTGGCTTCCCTACCCGCAGGGTGCCGGCAGTGCCTGCCTCATGGGGGTGCCCCTGGGAGGGGAGACGCACTCCAGAGGCTGCACAGTCACACCCCGTTTGCAGGTGCGCACACTGTGGCTTTAGAGTAAGTGACCTGGGGGTGAGAGGGGACGCCAGGCCTGGGCTCCTCATCAGAGCAACATGTCCCTACCTCCCAGGCGACACACGTTGACTTCTGGGATGCCTGCCCAGCCCCGGCAGCTTTGTCTGGGAAGGGCATTACCCTTTGGACAGAGGTTGCTGCCCACCCTCCTCTGCCCCCCTCGTCCATGCCCTGTTGCTTTGCGCCTTCCCACGCTGCCTCTCCCTGATGCAGCCTTGCTGCACCCCTGCTCACCACCCACACCGTCACCCAGAAGTTCCCAGGGAGGGCCAGGAGGTCTGAGGAAGGGTGCCTGGGGCACAGGCTGGCCACCCTGGCCTCCTGCCATGGAGCTTCTCTCAGGCAGAGGCCCCCTCTACTCTGCAGTCCCGGCCCCTCCTCCCCCAAGCCCTGACCAGTGCTGGTAGCTGCCAGGTTCCGGCCAGGCCCCTGGAGATCAATTCAGCCACCAGCATCCCCTAAGGCAGCGGCTCAGATGGGGTCAGTCCAGATGAAACGTGGCTGAAGAAACAATTACCAGGGTGTCAGGGGCTGGACCGCACAAGGGCAGGGCCAAGGCCCCATGCCAGCTCTCCCTCTGTCCGTGCGGCAACCCCCGCACGAAGCAGATTGGTTTTTCCTCATGACTGATGGTCCTCGGCTGGGCTGTCTGTCCTCAGGCCAATGGCTGGCCGTCCACTGGCACGGTGGTGCGGTTTGCTTTCTGCCCCGCAGCCGAGTGAGGGGCGAATGGAGCTGGACTTCAGCCCTCCAAGCTGTGTGTTCTGGGCTGCATCTCTTGTGGTTTGGGGACGGGAGCTTTTTTGATTCAATCACCCAGAAGGCACCTTTCCCTGACTCCCACTGAGTTCCCCGCAGCTGTGTGGCAGCTGCACAGTGTCAGAGCCCAGACAGGAGCCTTGGACAAGCAGGGCCCAGCCCAATGCCCTCGCCCCTCAGCCCCTCAGCCCCTCCCTCGCCTCCAGGCCACACTGGTGCTTCTCTCCATCCCCAGAGACACCGCCCTCTCAGCCCTGCTGTCCGCCAGGCCCTCCCTGCCCCTGCCCCTGCCCCTGCCCCGCACCCCGTCCCCCAGGCCCTCCCCACACACGACCAGGACAACTTCCCCAAATTTGGAGCTGACACGTCCACCCCCGAGAGCCCTCCTGTCACCACTGTCACTGTAGCCCCCACGCTGGTTCTACACTGAGCTGTCATTCACTTTTCTTTGAGATTCTGTTCATGCATTTCTTTCCTTTTTTTTTCAGTATCTTTGGTTCAAAATATAATATTGTGACTAAAAAATACAGCCCTTTCTTACTGGCTCCCTGTGGCCTTTCAGGTGGTGAAGGCCACACTCCTCGTTAAAATCCACAGGGTCCCACCCGCCCCACCTCCGGATGACCGCCCGGCAGCAGACCTGCGCCACCAGCTCCGACCAGTCTGTCCCAGCCTCACTGCGAGGCTGCGCAGGCCTCGGTGCTCCTCAGCCGCACGCCCTCCGCAATGCTCTGACCCTGACTCCCGCCCACACCCTCCCGCCTCCCTTCTCACCCTCAATCCCTGCTGCAGCCACCCTGCTCCTAGATGCCTGCCCTCACACTCCAGTTCAAGGCAGGTCTTTCCTGGGGTCACCTATGTAGAACTTCCCGTGTCCTGAAGTGACATTTTTGTCGTTAGAATTAACTTGGCAGGCCCAGATGCTTTTCTTCGCCCCCACCTCCTCCAGAGCAAGGGGTCCTTCCCGGGGAGGGACCTCCCGGCATGCCCGTCCTCCGGCCCGGCTGCGGCGGGTGAGTGTCCATGAATCAAGCTGACGTTTCCATTACTGGAGCCGGGGCTGGCTCTGGTGTGTGTGTGGGGGGTGTTGCTGGAGTGACTGCTCATCACAACCACCAGCCAAGGGGGGACGACAGCCCAGGGATCGCCTGTGGCCTGGGCCTGCCCATCAGCCCTCAGCCAGGGAAAGGACCGTGGCCCTGGGGGCTCTCCGAATCTGGCAGGAAAGGGGGTGACAGGGGTGAACGAGAGGCCGGAGCCTCGTTTCAGGGCAGCGGGTGAGTGCAGGCGTGGGTGCAGGGCCAGACGAGCCCAGGGCCAGCACAGGCACATGTGAGTGGGTGGGTGTGCCCGAGGGGAGCTCACAGGCACCAGGAGCATGTTAGTGTGTGCGCACCTGGAGAGTGCTATCTTGAGCTTATGTGATGTCAGGCTGGTGCACGCACTCGAGCCCAGGACAGGCAACTACAGGGTCACTAGGTGTGGGTGTCCAGGGCAGAACGTGACAAGTCCTCTGGGCTGTGGGTCAGGCCGACGCGTGGTGGTTAGGATGAAAGGCACATGCAAGCCAGCGGCCAGAACATGTCTGCTCAGCACAGGGGAAGGAGCCAAAAAAGCCGTCTGCAGGGCAGGAGGAGGGAGCCTTTGCATCTCCACCCAGGCTTCTCCGTGCTCACCCAGCCACCCCTGCCTGCAGATCAGGTGGCCCTCCCTCCTCCCAGATTCAGGCAGGCAGTGGCACATGCTCCCTGCACGGAGCCCCCCTCCCAGTAACTCCCAGTGGGGACCCACTGGGATCACTCACCCAGCCTGCCTGAAAGTGCTTCCTTGTATCTAACCAGCAGCCTTCTTGCTGCAGACTGAAAGACAGCTAGTTCTCATGCTCTGGCCAGCAGGTGCTCAGGAGAGGACAAAGGGACTTGAAGCGTGAGTGGACCTGTGGGCCTCCTGCCTCCTTCTCTCCCCCCGGCCCGTGCAGGGAGTAAGAATGGCCGCTGCTTGAGCTGTCCACATAGC